>VCNE01009672.1:0-47794 GCA_009869805.1 Oncopodura yosiiana
CGACAATATAGACATGCTTATCGTAACACAACAAATACTCCAGAAGAGCAATTATTAGCAAATAATTCTGAATTTAGAGAGAAATTAATTGAGAGTTATAAAAGAATTTCAGGACCACCGTTACAACAAGTTGATGCTGATGAAGAAATTGATGTGATAATTTCTAAAACTCATGATTATCTCAAGAAAAAATTTCCTATTTTGGTACAAGCATCAAATCAGCAAGAAAAGACAATTACTGCATAATTTATATATATTACAGAAGTAGTATTATAATAATTATTACTAGTACAATTTACTATAAATTAAATATCTTCATTTTTTGACTATTTATCCAATCTCAGCTTCAATCACTGTGTAGACTCAATTAGTGGCATAGTTTGATTAAAACATCGTAATCAATTGCATCAGTTAAATACAGTTTCTGTGAAAGAGGTCGATAATATAAATTCCTATTGCATTTTACATTTACACTTTCTTATTAACTACAAGTACTCCTCTACATACCTCATATTATACAAACAATGCTATATTACATTTCCGTTCTTATTTTGCTTCTATTTATTTCTTACATAATAACAAAACACAATGGCAATGTCTTCATAACAATTTCTTATGTCTACCACGTAAATTAAATCATCGATCATGTCATGATAACAAATTTCAGTTAACACAGGTCATTTCTCTCATTAGTCTTATGCGCACTATATATTCTGCATAAATATATGAAAAATAAACTGTCCCAATGTAAATAAGAGTAAGTAAATGAATGAATGAGTCATAGCAGAGTCAACATTCCAACTTTTCGAGAAAGGTCATGACGCTGTTTTTTAAAGGAGTCTGTATCTACAGACTGTTTACATTACAGCTAAAAATATTCTACATATAGAATATTGATGGAATATGCAGCTCTGTTTTCTGGGATTCAAGATATATTATATCTGAAGTATTGACTTATTTATGAGCCCTTCATTATAAATTCTTAGCAAGGATATAGCATAGTAAGAAAAAAATGCGTACTAAACAGTACTCACTACGTAAAAAAACTAAAAGTAAAAATTTTACTTGTTGACTCTAAAAGAATAATGAAAAATGAAGTCATCGTGTACCAAGTACACAAAACAACAAACACATGTCTTACTTTACTATCCCACAGTGTTTAACAAAGTTAATTTCTCATTGCTTTAGTACCTTTCGTGATTCAGTGTCATCACAAGTATAAAATGTACTTCTTAATGTGTGCCTTGTTACATATTCTAAACTCTTATACTACCTACTCTACTCTACTACACACATAATAAATAGTTTTTGTTTATGTAATGTAAAGTAGATGAATCAGTTTTGGTCCTCTGGAGTTGCATATGAAGAGTGACTCATTCATCAGAAGTTTATCATCATGTAAAGTGATACAATTGTCCTTGTGGTCACAGTGAATCAGTGATAGTGTATTGTGATCAAGTGTAGAGACATCATCATATAATGAGTTTATGGGGCATACAGACTTCCGATTTTGTGCTATTAATGAACCAAGTTAATTGAGACATGGTCTAGAGCAAATATTGATTATTTATGAATACTCCCAGCATCACTCTAGTAGAGTTTTGAGAGTTTCTAAAATACGACTAGATATACTATATACATATGAATGTATGAAAACATCATCCCCTTTGAATATATATGTAAACAGTACAAGTATACAACATATATATATTGAATGATCAAGTGAAAAAAACCTGTTTATCAAACGAGAAGACTTTATAAGATGTAAAAAGTATACAGCCCGGGCGAGTTTAAGGAATTATTATAAGAAAATATAGTAGTACTAGAGACAAGAGAGTATAATCTAAAAAGAAATCAATATAGTTTCCTTTTCAAGATCAATGTTAGACAGCCGAGTTCTCTCTCGTACTCAATTAAATTAGAAAAAATTAGATAGAAATATGAATATTAGATTAAAACTATAGAAAGTAGACAATTTAGAAAGCCCCTAATGTGAGAAAAGACTGACTGATTACTACTAAGTACATTACTTGAGATATATTTGCTATTACTAGCAAATATGAACTTTTGATATAAATTTTCAATTTACTTACACACGGTGACAATACTATACCAATTGTGTTCACTTTAAAAGAAGCTTTACAGTAGACGTCGACTACTAAAGAAAACATACTTAGCAAAAATGGTTTAAGTCTTAAAGTTATTAAAATATGTGGCAGCAATATAAAGAGCGAAAAGTTGGCATAGGTAATAAACTAATATTGACATTCTTTTTAATATATTTACTCATTGCAATCTCTTCCTTTTTACTATAATATTGACAGTTATCTATCACTTTCGTGGAGTTGGACAAGTTTCCAATGGACTCAATTTGGATTTGGGTGATTGCGTGGAAATTGCTGGTGAATGTGGTGGTTGGTTTTGTGGCTTTGTAACCAATTCCTCAAGTTCAATTAGTACAACCACAAATGAAGAGCAAAGACCGCTATCACAAATTGGAATCTTTCCAAAAACTTACATTCACATAAAAGCAATTTTACTTTCTAAACACTCTTCTTCTTCTTCGTCAACAATAACAACATCTACTCAGAATGAAAATATTAAAAAGAACATTACTACTAGTAATGCAACAGCAATTGGAAGTATTGTCAATGGCTATGCAACTATTGGAGCCAATGAAGATGGTGAGAATGGTAGCGTTGAAGATGACGATGATATTATTGAAGAGATTTCTACAGTAGTTAAAGAATGGAGTGAAGTATGGAAAAAATTATTTGTAGAATTACATAATTCATATTATCAATGGGATGTAATTGGTAGAGCTATTCGTGAAGTAATTGATGGAAGACGAATTCTTATTTGTGAAGCTCATCATCATACTTTAGATCAATTGAGAGAAATGAAAATTAAAATGGCTGGTAAAATTGATTGGGGAAATAGAAAATTAGGATTGGATTTTATACCAAGAATTGATGGATATAGAAGAGTTGATCCTGAGGCTTTTGGAGCAGTTGAACTTTATCATATTCATATGAAATCTGGTGGTGATTCTGGTAGAGGAACAGTTACAAATAGAAGAAGAAGAAGATCTCCATTTCTTTCAAATTCATTTAAAAAGTCATCACCAACAGACCGTGTAGTCAGTCATCATCTATATTTCTCTTTACGAGATTTTGTTTGTAACCTGAATGATGACTGTGAAATTTACTTTTCCTTGTATGACTCACATACAGCTCAGTTTATTACGTAAGTAAATAAAATTTTAAGAAATAAGAATTACTAATTAACCTATCTATCTATCTATATATATAGTGAACGCTTCATGGTCAAATTGGCACATGGCATGTCAAACTTTGTGGACAAGATTTCAGCCAATAGCACAACAATCTTTGAAGACTTGTCTCGTAAAGATGTAACAAAAGATTTATATTTAGTAGTCCAAGTCTATCGTATTGGAAAAATACTTTATTCAGAGTCAACTAAAAAGTCATCATCATCTCTTCCTCTTCAAAGTTACAAACGTCCTTATGCTTGTGGAGTATTAAATATTAGTGAGAGTCTTGCAAGTCGTTCTAGTATTGGAACCGGAACATCAACAAGTTCAAACTCTGATATAAGTCTTACAACAACTGGTGGAAGTAATTACTTAGCAAAACTAATTGATTATGTTGATGATCCAAATGATTTGTCACTATCTCAAAATACTCATAATAATGATGAGTTTACTTGTGACAAAGAATTTCCATTTAAACTCTATACAACTAGTGATGAAAAAGATTTCTGGCAATTACATCAATATCTTATTAAAAAGTCAGGATCTAAAGTCTCTACAGTCTCAAGTTATGGAGTTGTTGTATTTAAATTATTTGTTGGAAATTTACAAAATTTGACATCAAATGCTGCCATTCTTTTTAAAAGTGTATTATCAAGAACAAGAAAAATTGGTTTTCCAGATGTTATATTTCCTGGCGTTGTACGTAATGATGTATTTCTTCGATTGGAAAGTGGAGAATTTAATAAACATACTGCAAAAAATATTGAAGTCAAAGTTCTTCTTATAGATTCAGTGACTGGAGTAACTTTACATAATATGGTTTATGGAGCTGTAACAAATCCAAGTGAATTACAACAACAATTAGAGTATCATAAATCTGTTGTTTTGTATCATAATAATACTCCACGTTGGAATGATTTAGTTAGATTGTCAGTTCCAATAGAAAAATTTCATGATGTTCATTTACGACTAGAGTATTCTCAATGTTCAACTAAAAATGAGAATAACAAGAAACTCTTTGGTTTCTCATTTCAAAAACTAATGAGTGATGAAGGAACAACAATTAAAGATGGAGAACATGAACTCATTATCTATAAATGTGAAGATTACACAAAATTAAAAAATCCATCAAATTATCTATGTCTACCAAGTACAACTCATCAAGCTCAAACATTACAAAGTCAACCATCAAATAATAATAATAGTACTATCATGTTTCAAAGAAATCATCCAAAAGAACATGTTATTATAAATACAAGTCTAATATCAACAAAACTAACATCTAATCCTAACTTGGTCTCATTACTTAAATGGAAAACTATTCAACAGAGAGATGGATGTGAAGCAGTTAAAAATACTTTACATATTGTAGCCAAATTAAATGGAGAAGAAATTGTTAAATTTCTGCATGACATTTTAGATTGTTTACATGAAATGTTTGTAAGTGCTGATGGCAATTCTACAGAGTTTTCATGTGATGTTTTTCTTGTTTTACTTCATATTTTTAATTCTGTACTCTCTGATTCTAAATTTGAGCATTTTAAACCAATTATTGAGACATATATTGAAAATCATTTCTCTGGAGCTCTTGTTCATAGAGGATTGATTCGAACAATTACAAGATATACTGAAGTACTTATTAATAGTGTAGCAATGGGCACAAAATTACCAATAGATCAAAGAGATGAAGTTGAAACTTGTTTCTCATGTATGGAATTTATATGTAAGTTTGCTGTTCAGTCACAAATTCTTTTTTCAAGAGCAACTCTTGGAGGTGCAAAATTTCTTGAAGATAGCTTCCGAAAAGATGTAGTGAAAATGTTTTCTGTATTTTCA
Source organism: Oncopodura yosiiana (assembly GCA_009869805.1). Lineage (NCBI taxonomy): Eukaryota > Metazoa > Arthropoda > Collembola > Entomobryomorpha > Oncopoduridae > Oncopodura > Oncopodura yosiiana. Next base: position 5,111 of record VCNE01009672.1, read on the forward strand.
CAACTCTTTTCTATTGATGAAGATGAACTTATACCAATACAATCAAAATTATTACTTCATCTACATCATTCTTATGACGAATTAAGAAGAGTTGAACCTACTTTTGAAGTTACTTGCTTAGTTGTTCAAGTTTTTAAAAGTATACCACTACGTGACTCAACAGGACATCAATTGGCTCCTGCTAAACTTCAAGCATTTCATCATCTTGTCAAAAATACTAAAATATTTGAAGATGGAGGTGAGACAATGGAGAAAGAGTTACAATTTGGTTTTTATTAAATACATGTCTAAATCTTTTTTTAAAACATCATATAGAATCAAGAGGACTCATTCTTCCAGAACTATGTAAACATCTTCATCATCATTTATCTCGTAGAGAAGAATTGAAACTAGTCACTGATGTGCTTGGAGATGTTCTTATATTCCTCTACAATTTTCAAAAGAAGTCAAAGGTAAATTATTATTATAAAACTCTACTTATAACTATAATAATTAATTACTAAAATTTCTGTCTTTTCTATATAGAACAATGTTCAAATCTGTAATCAAATTCATGACGATATTGAGATAATTACAACAACAATCATGGAAAAACTTGTACAATGTGTACTAATTCTTGAGAGAACATCTCCTATAGTTTGCAACTTAATCTCATGTCTTATAGGCTTACTTCAATTAATGGATCAATTTCATTTCAATCGACTATTTGATGAATTTAAAGAAAGAAAACCTTTAAGAGACACAATATATCGAGTATTCCTTGTATTTCGTGATTTAATTAGACAGGATGTATTTCCATCAGATTGGATAACAATGAAATTACTTCAGTCAAAAATCATGTTACGAAGTCTTAGTGAATTTACACAACCTTTAATAATTTACTTTCTCAACAAACATTTCTTTGATGTACAAATATGGACTCAATATTTCAACTTGACTGTATTATTCCTTACACAATCATCATTACAACTTGAAGAATTTAATATTAACAAAAAGCAAATGATCACTTCTCAATATGGAGATATGAGGAAAGATATGTGTAATCAAATACTGAGTATGTGGGAAAATTTGGGAGATAGCAAAATTCATTTTATTCCAAATTTAGTGGGTCCATTTTTAGAAGTCACTTTTGTTCCTGAAAAGAGTTTGAGACAATTAACAATTCGTCATTTATTTTATGATATGCTTGACTTGGAGTATAAATATAATGGGAATTTTAAACAATTTGAAACTGAGCTCATTGATAAATTGGACATTTATGTTTCTGCTGAGAATAAGGGAGATGACGAATATCGTGAATTATTCAATTCAATGTAAGTTTCAATATTATATGACTTCTTTTATTACTACTACATATAATTATTAATCTTGTTGTTATTTGTTAGATTACATGAAAGACTGGAAACAAATAATCCATCGTGGAAGCAACATGGAATACATTTCATAAATTCTGTCACTTGTCTATTAGAAAGATTATTGGACTACCGTAATGTTTTACAAGGAGATGAAAACAGAGACAAAAGAATGGCTTGTACATTTAATTTACTCAACTTTTATAAAAATGAAGTGAATCGTTCTGAAATGTATCTTCGCTACATTTACAAACTTCATGATCTTCACATTTCAGCAGAAAATTATACAGAAGCTGGTCATACTTTATTATTACATGCTCAAATGCTAAATTGGACAAATGAAAATCTTCCTATGTCAATCTACAATAAAGAATCTAATGGAACTCAAACTGAGACTGAAAGAAAAGAAAGTTTATATCTTAAAATAATTTCATACTTTGGTACTGGAAAAGTTTATGGTTAGTACTTAATAAACATAATTTAATCTTCAATTAATGTATTAGTCCTTATAATAATGTCTTTTTATTGCAGAAAAAGGAATTCCATTACTTAAAGAACTTGCAGAATTATATGAGAAGAAATTATTTGACTATAAGAAACTAAGTCAAATTTTGAAAATGCAAGCAGCATTCTTTGAAAATATATTGACTGAAATAAGACCTGAGCCTGGATATTTTCGTGTTGGCTATTTTGGGCAAGGCTTTCCTCTGTTTGTGAGAAATAAAGAGTTTGTATATCGAGGATTAGAATTTGAAAAGATGGGTGATTTCATTCAAAGAATTTTAAATGAATGGCCATCTGCTCAATTACTAAAGAAAAATATACCACCAGATGAGTCAATATTAAATTCATCAGAACAATTTCTTCAAATATGTAATGTTCAACCTGTTCCAGATTTGAGTAATCCTCTATTCTCTTCTTCATTGGAAGTCTACTATCCTTCAGAAAGATTGAAATCATTTTATAAAGGTAAGTAGTAACAGAGAATATTCTCAACGTCACAATTACTTAATACTTATTTTATATTCTCAACCTTTTTATAGTAAATGATGTCAAAGAATTTCAATATGATCGACGCCTTCATAAAATCATTGTTGACTTGGACAGTGATAGAAATTCACCAGATAATGAATTCAAGAATATGTGGATTGAAAGAAATGTTATGAAAATATCGCTACCACTTCCTGGAATTTTAAGATGGTTTGAAATTACTGAAAAGTCATTAATTGAACTAAGTCCTATACAATATGCTTGTGAAAAAATGGAAGATACCATCGATCAATTAACTAGTTTAATAAATCAGTATCGAAATGATGAAATGTTAAATGCTAATCCATTAAGTATGAAGTTACAAGGTTAGTGAAAAACTAAAATTATAAATTACTATAATATATATATATATTAAATATAAAATAAATTAACAACTCCAGGAACTCTGGATGCTGCCGTGCAAGGAGGGTTACCAAAATATAAAGAAGCATTTTTTACTCAAGAATTTCTTAATGACAACCCAGACGCTGTAATTTATGTCAAGAAACTTCGTTCACTTATTCAAGATCAAATGAATATATTAGAAATTGGTCTTGACATTCATGGAAAACTTGTAATGCAAGTTGTACAACCATTACATAAAAGACTAGTTGAATGCTTTAGCCAAATGAAGCAAACTTTCCAAACAGATTTTAATATTCAATTAGTATCCACTAATACTACAACAAATTCACCAAAAGTTGGAGGAGGTGGAAAATGTTCAATGTGTCATTGTAAATTGAAAGAAAGAGAAGAAATCTTATGCTCAAGCCTTACTTCTATTGGAAGTAATTCAATTTCAATGTGTACTTGTAAATTGAATGATTCATTTAAAAGAAAAACTAATGGATCTATTGTTCATACTCCTCTACCTCCAGTTCCTCATGGTATAACATGTACTAAGAAAATGTCAGTTAATTCAAATCGCTCCTCAATTTCAAGTGGTTATGGACAACTTAATGCAGAAGAGTCTGATGATGATGATATGGTTTATAGTAAACCAACAGACTCAAGAAATAATTCTGGAATTAGTTTTATAGATGCAGATGTCCCAGATGCTAATAATTCTTCATCAGCTCCTCCTGTACCAAATCGTAGTTCTAAAAGAAAAGTTATAACACCAGCTCCATCAAAAACTGGACGTATAATAATTGCTCCACAAACTAATAACAATAGTCCAAGTCAAATAGCTTCTTCTATTGCTTCTGCAATTGTTACTACAAGTGAGTATATTGTAATGCCACCAAGTCGTGCAAGAGAATTGACAAATAATGTTACAAATTCTTCTTCTTCTTCTTCAAATAATGCCAATAACAATGTTACAGCAATTAAATCACCTCGTCAATCTGATGATAGTAGTGTTGGTTTAGAGTTTGATAAAAGACCAATTTCAAATGGTAGTACTACTACTGATGAAGGAACAACTACTTTATTTCCTCAACAAGCACCAAGTCTACCACCAAAATCAGTTGAAGCAAAGAAACAAGCATTTGAGCAAATGACAAACGCAAAAAATAATAATGGAACAGATCCACCATTACTGCCAAAACGACAACCAAAGAAAGCACCATTAGCGTCACCAAATATTTCACCAACTAAACTTAATTCTCAAGGAATTCCTGCACCTCCTATACCACCGAAACCAAAGTCTACAGTAGAGTCTCCTTATATGAATAGAGTAGAATTACTCACTTCATTAGAAGAAGCTAATGGAAATAATGCTAATGAAAATTCAGTTCAAAAAGAAAAGACTAATGGAGGACAACAAGAAGAAAAGAATAATAAGGAACAAGAAGAAGTTCAATTACCAGCATCAAGAACAAGTACACCAACCAAAGAACAACAAGGAGTTGTTAAGAGATCTGCTAGTGGAGTTATTGTCCGAAGAACTTCATCTTCATCTCGTAAAGAATATTATACTTTACCTAATGCAAGAGGAAGCAGTGGTAGTAGCGGAGAGCAATCTACTACAAGTGGAATTAGTGAAGAAAGTGGTTCAACCAGCTTTAGTAATGAGTCTAATAATAAGAGTAACAATCATCAAAACAGTGTTACTGAGTAGAAAAACACTATAATATAAAAAGTCAAAGCAAAAATCAATGCATGATATTATCATGATGTACTTTTCTTTAAAATTGTCACATTCTATAAATGTCTTCTTGACTTATACTATTTATGTATTATTATATACTTTCCTATATTTTAACTAGTAGTACAATTTTAAAATATTTTATTTTATATTTCTTATATAGTCATTTATTAGATGAAACATAAAATGTCTTTCTTTTTTTAGTAGCTTATGCATTCATTTAAAACCTTTTTGTATATGTATTATATATGATATGATGTGTAATAAGTTTGATGTACAAATTCATTGTTGATGGTCATAAATATTTGTATCCTAGTCTTAAAAAATGATTTTAATAATTTAATTATATGATCGAATTGCGATAGTTTTAATAATCGATATTGAGTGTATAAAGAAACGCATGCCTAAAAAAGTAATTTTTGAGTCTCTCTAAAAGATCTAAAATAGTTAGATATATAGCTTAAAACAATTATATTGTGTAATGTAACGTGTTATTGTAGAATTGTTTTTTGGAATATTGAACTGAAACTCTGCTCATTGTTATAATAATGTGCTCTTCCTATTCAAAGAACCAATGCCATTTAATTATAATGCCATTTTTACTATATATATACAAGAATTTCAATCAGTATAATCTTATACATTTTTCAATTTCATAACGAGTAGTAGTAGCTTATATAGTAAAAAAATTCAATCTGTGAGTCGTGATATGTATTGTGGAAAAACTAAATAAAATCTTTCAAAAATAAAAGTTCTTGTTCAAGTAAACCAGAAAAATCAATTATTTTATTATTATTACATAGAATCTTTAATATAATGACAATTAATGCCGTGTGATTTTACTTCTTCCAAAAATGGATCATTTAAAACATCAAAAGCTTCAAGAGAGCCGTATTGAATTTTGAGAATTTTTTTCATTTCTTCAATCCAATATTGCGTCTCTGGATCAAATCTACCTTTTGTAAGACCAAAAGAATGGCAAAGATTTAAAGTAATAGATAAAAATATATCTGAAACGTATACATCTTCTAAAGCTTTATAAGTTTCTTGATAAATTTCAATAGCTTTTGCCCATTCCTTCATATGGAAATATGATTTTGCTAATTCAGCAGCAAGTGAAAAATGTTTGACATTCAATACTCTTTTTCCTTTATTCATCTCTTTGATTTGTTGTAAAATTTCTACTACTTGGTTAACAGCAGCAAAATTCCCCATCATAACTTTCTGTAATTGCTTCCAACCTTTTTTAATAAGTTTGTCTCTTTTCTTTCTAGCTTCAATTGGTTCAGATCTTTCAGTAATACATAGACGACATTGACATTCAAATTTATATTTATCTCTAAATACTTCTTCTCTCAATTCAAATGACAATCTTAAATCTGCATAATTAATTAATAATTCTTCTCCTTTTGAAATTGGTTTGAATGCTCTTACAATTCTTACGTCTCCAAATTGTAAACAGAAACAATTACAATCAACACAACTGTGATTTAAATAACTTGGTAGAATAAATAAGCCTACTGCTTCTAAATAATCATTTCCTCCAAATGCATTTGTTTCTATAATACTAATGATTTGATTCTTGGACAATTTAGATGGGTCTTTAGGCTTGTAATCAGGATCAGCATGTAAAGAAGAAATATCATTCATATATTCTGGTTCTTCTTCAAGATGATCAATAACTTCATTAAGTATTAGCCGTCTATTTGATAATCTCTTTTTCTTATCACTTTCATTGTACAAGACTCCTTTCCCATTAATAATTTCTCCACAAAATACAATTTCAAAAGCCTTACACGCAAGAACAAGTTGACCGCTTTTAATATCTTCTGTTGCAACTAAACCTTTGCCTTTACCAGGTATTTCTGAAATTTGCACTGGCCCAATATATTCTGCACAATTGTCATGATATGTAATATCACGCAACTCATCATCTAACCATTTAATTATTGTTTGATTGTAATCTCCAGTTTTAGCTTGTTTACAAAGATTTTCTACTTCAACTTGTAATTGTTTGAAACTAGACAAATTATCAAGTTTGAGTTCATTTTTAGTATGTAAATCTAAATGTTTAAGAAGAAATTCTTGAGCTTCAATATATTTCTTCTGACCACAGAGAGCTTTAGTCTTCCGGAAAATTCCTTTGGAATGTTGAGGATTTAAGGCTAATACAGCATTAGCATCTTTCTCTGCTAAATAGTATCGTCTCAAATATAAATATGTTGCAGATCTATTAGATAATATGTCTACATCATTTGGATTTATTTTCAATGCTTCTTTATAAGAAAATAGAGCTTCGTCATATTTCTTCTTTCTAAAAAATTGATTTCCATATTCTTTCCAGGATTCACTTGTATCAGGAAATGATTTAATTTCAGTTTTAATAGCTCTTGCTACTCTTGCAGCTTTTGATAAATATTTTAATGATACTTCAGTTTTCCATTTGATAGAAGATGGTAAAATTTTAGAGTCTTCAGCCAAGACATTTATATTAGTAAGATCTGAACAATATACTGTAGGAGTTTTGTCTTCAGAGTCTTCTAAGCAAGGATTACTTATGATTAAAACAGAACCAGGGCAAAGTAAAGATTCTAATTCATCTGACCAACTACTTATCTGTAGTCGTATACTCCTTTCACCTTTAGGATCATCAACAATAGCTATAGCTGAATTAAACTTGAAACAGAATGGTGTAAAGATGCGACATATGAAATACTTGTCAGTATTCGGCTTGGAATATTCACTTTTAGCAAGTGTTTCAATATCTATTATTTGGCTTGGTAAAATATCACATTTCTTATTGATATTTGGCATACTAGTTGGTTTCTCAAGATTACATTTTCCAGGTAAAGCTAGCCATTTATCTTGCTCGTATAATAGAAAGTTTTTAATTGTGAAAGAGTTTGGGCCGCCTTGCTCCATGAATTGCATGGCATTTAGCATGTCAGCCATTTGTTCTGTTGAATTTTAAAAGACATATAAAATTAATTATAGATACAGTATATATATAAGAGATACACTTACGATTCATATTGATGCCTTGACTTATAAAGGTGCTAATTAATTAATCAATAAACAACAACGTATGATATTTATTAGCGGGCAAGCAACAGGTTGTAAAATCTTACTGTCTCACGTGGTTATTTTTTGTTAAGTAATTGTTGCATCATCAGCAGACAAACAGGATGAATTCATGTTCTCCAGATTTTCAGATTACATAAGCAAATCCATGCAGGAGCTGAATACACAAAAAGAAGCTGAAGCATTTTTTGCATATGACTTCAAAATTTAATCTACAACTAATTACAATCATGTTGCTCGAATGTAAAGTGGCAAATTCATCTCAACAGTTACATATTGACCACATTCACTTCTTCATATTATTAGAGTCACGAAAAAGTGAAACTTGTCAACTAATATACATAGCAGTGATTGCAAAACAAATCTCTATCTACACGCGTGTTATGCATCTAATTATAATATATTTGAGATGATACATGTGTGATAAATGTATACAATCTATAAGCAAATGAAGTCGTTCATTGTAAATTTACAATGAATGAGTCAATGACATTTATGTCATTGACTCTTATTTGCCTCGCGTTCTTTTGATGTAAATTTTTAATATACAAACAAGGAAGATTTTTAGCATATAGCTTTAAATGAGTCATTTAGTAAGTGTACAAGATTATACTCATTTATTTTCAGTATTCATTAGCAATTCATTAACTGTTGTAATTTGAGTATTATTGAGACGCAACAGGAACTGAAAACAGGACTTGTTTTGTTGTATTGTATAGTTTGCATGAGCATATTTATAGATATATCTAGCAATAACATATTTACTCAAGCTTGTAATAAGTGACACACATGTTTTTCATTTGTTTCTTCCTTTAAAGATTTCATGAGGACACTCTTAACGTTCATGTCACAGATTTTTAAAAGAGATGACAAACATTTAACAAAAGGCTCTCATTATTATTACATTTAGTTACGCAACATGCAAATCACTACAAATTCAAGTATTCTATGAAAAAACAGAAAAAATAAAAATCCACGTCTGTTTTGTTTAATTTACGACTATACTTACATAAATAGGCAGACACTAATTTGCAACTCATAGCATTCTGCAGAAGATCAGAGTCCTTCATTTAACTTTTTACAGCTATTTGTTGGTCTCCTTGTCTCTAGTATCATTTGAAATCAGGGGTTTTCCAACTGAGCTCATTCTTTGTCAAATAAAAGTCTCGTTAATGACACATTACTGTAAAGATATAAAAATAACTTTAAGACAGGAAGTACAATAGGAACTACGAGTTATATCAATGGCCAAAATTACACACTGATTGCTATGTTTTTATATGCTTACCTACTGCTGATCTTTTACTGCTCTTACACTCCCACTTTATCTCGCACTTGAGTGAGTTTTTTGCTTTGTTACACTTTTGAACAGAATCGTAAAGTTGTAAAAATCTCTCACAGTCTTTCATTATACTTAAAGAACTTTAGTTTAGTAACGGTTGAAATTTTTCCTTTGTTTCACTAAAGAGTTTTCATAAATGACGAAGCGACTTTTAAACTTGGCGCAAGTTAAACGATACTCTATGGCATTTACTTATCTATGCTTCACTTTCATTATGAATTCCCTCGAGTGCAAAAAAACTTGTTCTTTGTTTTCAACCAGCGTCACTTTATGCATTTGTCTAAATGTGAAATATATATACAAGTTAACATAGTGAAAACTGACTCTTGACTTATGGTAATGGAATAGTAAAGTCATATCATATCACTTGTACATTGTGCAGTGCTCGACCCCATTCTCATCTCTGTGCAAATGTAAAGATCAGTAAGAAAACTCTTTGCCAGTTTATTGTATAGTATAGCATTGTTGAGTTGAGTCACAAAACGTTGAAATAAGACTCCTTGATTTTTCGTTGGCCAAGCCAACACAAGTCATTATTAAGTCATGTCATCGTCGAAACCAATTCAGTGACAGTCAAGAGGGAGTCAAAGATCCAAGAGAAAGATTTGTGTTTCAAGTTATTATTATTATTATACAAGAGAGTCAAAAGTGCTAGTGAATATCACCTTGTCATATATCATACATGAAGCATGGTGAGTCAGTTACATTGTTGCTGTTGAGTTGACACTTTATGGTGAGACACAGTGAGTGACAGTATGTGTGAACTTTTGTGAATCAAATTAAAAATAGTAAATGACCTCGTCCGTATTGGATTTAATGAGAATCAACGCTAATTTTCTTGCGTACTAATTACATTTTTTACTTTTGTGACTCTGTTGTGTTCTCTTGTGTAGAATTGTCAATTGAAATGCATAAGAAGAAAGAAAGACAGAAGAAACTTTCAATTAGATGTACTTAACCGTGTCTTTGTAGTAGCAATAGTAATTTCTAGAAAGACAACTTTCATTTTTTATGTACAACGACGACAAAAGGAAGAAGAAGGTCACAAGAACATCTCTCACAGATTGTAATAAAAAGACAGATAAAAGAGACAGTGGTGGAAATAAAAATAAGAGAATCAGAGCAACTTGAAGAGAGATATAGCTGTCATTGTTAGTCATCAACCACGTGTGTTGTGTTTATCATCAGAAACTAACTTTTAGAGAGAATTTATATTATAACAAAATGTCATCATCCTGACCAAAGTGGCTCACTTTTCCTCCAATTCACATTAGTGCCTTGCCACTGAAGAAGGAGGTTAAGATTATTTTAATTTTGCGTAAGTCTCTAAAAAATATTTCATGTGTAGTGCATATAAATAATATATATAGTTTATTATATATTTCCTGTAAACTTGATACTACTTTTTTGGTCTTTATTTACACTTGCAGGTGCCATTTAACTCACCGCACCTCGATCTGACAGACGCTGTCTAATTGTTGGAAAAACTGCAATCTAAAAATCTTTGTTTATTATTCTATTACTCCAATTAATATCCTGACTATAATTTAAATACCTCATATTTATATCTCTCCTTTGAATTTTTTTGTTTGTTTTTATGATCCTTTTACTACAGTAGTATACTACTACTACTAGTTTACACTACTACCTTTATTTACATTACTTAAGAATACATAATTTATATAATATGTACTTGTTACAAAATATTGGATTTACATTCCTAATCCTTTTCTCTCTCAGTAATTATCCTCCTTTTTGCACTAGTTTTTTTCTTGATTGGAATATTTTCTCAAGTGCATTTGGAACTGCAGTAAGTTATTGAGAGCAATTTGATTAAATTTAATATTCATAACTAACTCTACAATTTACGAAATCATATTTATCTCAAACTTTACAGAGAAGCTCAAGGGGAACGAAACCTAGTGCAGCAGGTAAAGACCTCTAACTAATGTAGTTAAAAAAATTCTCTCATTGATATGTCATAAATGTCATCATCATTTTAATATCAATTCTATGTCAATTGTGAGCACACACTAACAACTCATTAGTTATGCTATACTCTGAACTTTCTCTATTATCCATAGAGTTTTGACAGTTGTCAATTTTTCTTCCTTTTCAGATTTGATTTGTGTTACTGCACAATGACATATTGTATTACATTACACTCTCCCTTCCCTGATTACACAAATATTTCACATAAGCTTGACATCTTCTTGAGTCTTTGAGTGTGGTAATGAAATGCATGACAATGTAATAAATATGAAATGATTTGCATAACTGTATAAGCACAAACACACACACTGCGTAAGTTCAAGGAAGGTGATTTAAATATGATTGAGTAATTTGCATTTGAATTTTTTTTGAAGAGTATACAGATATTTTACATGATGAAATGGGAAGTTATATAGTAAATTGTTTTTTTCTTCTTCTCATTTTGTGCTAGTTACAAACAGAATAAAAGAGAGATGATAAATAAGTGTAATGCTAGGTTAGTTATAATCTTATAATTATATGCATTTAGTGAATATGTTAGCATAGTTGTGAAACTTGAAATAGCTTTTGATAATAAGGCTCAAAAACATTCAAGATCGTAGTGTATGTGACTCTTTCGCAAGGATAATTCAATTGATAATGTATAGTGGTGGCTCAATGTCGTAATGAATATAAAAAAGTCATCTTCTGTGTAGAAAGGTGTGGGAATCAGTTTTGTATGTATACGCAATATCATTTCAACATATTGATCTCTACATATAAATACTTTTTTTGTGATTGCTTATTTTATCTTGAAAAGAAGGCACACGTACTTGAGTGAGTTCAATGGTCAGTGTAACAAAAATCATGCAATAATGCTTCTTCAGTAAAACTCGAAGTTGGGCGTTGTTGTTATGATTTACAATGCAAAGAGATCTGTTATCTCTCTTAACACCACCACCACACAACAACAAATAATCAATGGACTATTATTATGATCATATAATGATGAAAGTGAAACGCGTTTTAGTTTTCAACTTTCATTTTCTATATACAAAGACTTAAAACATTCATAAGTCAAGAAGTTAAATATAGATAAATATTCGGAAATCAAATATGTTTGGAATTGATTGTTTTCGGAAGGAAGTGTCAAGTTGAGTTTCTTAAAAATTAGTCGCTACTACTCTACAATTTCATGCTTAATTTCAAGAGTCTTAACGTTTTTTTTGAGGAAGCCAGTAAAGACTTTGTTGTTAATGGAGTTTTAAAGAAGTCTTGCAAGATTAAATATATTTAGGTTAGCGTTAAAATGTTATGTGCTAATATTTTAAATGCTTAAACGTTTTAATCTTTTAATGATACAATTATGATTAAGATGATGTAGAGTAAAAATTAGGACGCGGCGAAGCAAAGTTGGACTTTTTACGCTACGTGAGCAAAATGAAGTTCTCTCTCTCTTCTCATCCAACTTCTCTATTATAATAGTCAAATTGCATTTATTTTTTTTAATTCTCATTGCACAAACGTACACATATACAGCTTATATTCATAGTCAAGTTTAGTGGGAGCATGTCAAACAATAAAATGTAAATGTGTTGGCTATTTTGTAATGACGACCTCATAGGGGACAATGACCATTCATAGAAGTAATTACAGGGTGTTCTATATACAATAAGTAGCTCTATTGTTCTTGTTGCTCATTCATGTTACAAATGATATATATGACATTTCACACTTTTTGTTTAATCTATTATAATGTTAACATGTTGTTTTCTATGTTTTTTTACAGCATCTGAGTCATTTGATATCAATTTGGAAGATTTACAAATTACCAAAAAATGTTTTGATGATCTCGGCTGTGTTGAAAATTCTGAAGGATGGTTTCATATTCTTCATAGACCAATAAATCTGTTACCATTTGACAGAGAGACAATCAATACAAGATTTTTTCTCTATACAAAAAATAACAGTCATGATGTAAGAAGCTTCATATAATAGTCACTTTCGTTACTTTTTTGTTTTTTATCAAGATTTTTATCAATTTTTGAGGGAGCACACTAGAGCAGAAAATTTTTTACTATGTACTTATCATAGGAGAAGATCTGCATGTTTTAGAGAGACAGAAAGATTTCTTTTAGTGCACAGAGTAATTAGAGTGGAACATTGACGTTTATCTTATATTTACACGTGAAGACTCTATAATTTCTTTTCCTTGAAAATTATTTAGTATTTATGAGACTTGTCCAGAAAGAATTACTATGTCATATCCTTGCACTATAAAATGCTGGCTCACTGAGTTTTATTATATTTAGTTCATACATACAGAAATATTATTTGTTTCCTTATAATAATAAAGTTGTACATACATATGTAGGATTAGCATTGAACTATTGAACTAGTAGTAGCTAGCTTTTATTTAGTTTACATGTGTAAAACAGACAGGTTCATATAAAGGAAGCAATTATTGTATCTATACATTACATTCTCTCGTTAGCATTTTATGACTTTGGATATAATATAATTTATGCAGGCAGGTAGTCTAGAAATGCAGTTTATTTACATGTTTTTTTAAAAAAATATAATTAGCACTCGAGTTTAAATACTACTTGTATGATTAATCAATTAAAAATGTTTTGTTGCTCATTTACAGCCACAACAAGTGTTTCCAAATAAAACAAGATTACTTGAAAAAGGATTTGACCCTGAGAAACATACAAAGTTTATTTTACATGGATTTGTTGACACTGGATTCAGTTCTTGGGTTATAGAAATGGCCCAAACTCTTGTTAAAATTGGAGAATTTAATGTTTTTGCTGTAGATTGGGGTGGCGGCTCTCTACCATTGTACACTCAGGTATTGGTTGAAGTTAATGAAAGTTTAGTTTTCTATGTGTAATCTTTTTATTAATTATTCTTACAGGCAACTGCAAACACAAGACTGGCAAGTTAACCAATAAAGCAAAAAAAATGTGTTGTTATTACTTTAAACTGATTTTTTTTGATTGTATACACTTTTTCATAGGTTGGGTTAGGTTAGTTAGATTTTAATTCTATAAATTCTATAAATTGACAAATGTATAAAATTATACTGATTGAAATTTTTGTATATAGAATTGGCCTACTTTATCAAATATTTACAGAAGGAATTAAATGTTGATGCTGGAACTATACATTTAATTGGGCATAGCTTGGGAGCTCATGCAGCATCTTATGGAGCTGAAAAAATTGCTGGACTTTGGCGTATCACTGGTTTGGATCCAGCAGAGTAAGAAAGTCTTGAAGATATATAATGCTAACAAACTAATTATGTTATACTTTTTAGACCATACTTTCAATATATGCCCAACTTTACACGACTTGATCCTGGTGATGCTAAATTTGTTGATGTCTATCATACTGATGCCAAAAATATAATTCTGCTGGGCTATGGCATGAGTCAAAAATGTGGACATATTGGTATATCCTTTATACATAACAATATATATCATATAAATTGTATAATATATTTTTTAAATTCTTTTCTGTAATAGACTTTTATCCAAACGACGGAAAAGAACAACCAGGTTGTGAATTGACGGAAGTGCCCATGAATTTAATTCAATTTTCTGTTCAAGCTAAGGGCTTAGAGGCGGCACAAAGAGAACTGTTGGCTTGTAATCATAATCGAGCAATATTTTATTTCTTATCATCGCTTACAAGCCCTTGTAAACATGTAGCTCATGCATGTAAAGATTATGAAACTTACTTGAAAGGTGATTGTTATAATTGTGGAGATGATAATTCCAAATGTGCAATAATGGGATTGGATGCTGATAAGTACTATAATGAAAACACTTCATCAGCATACAAATATTTTGTGTCTACTACAAAAACAGCACCATATTGTAGTAAGTTGACATTAAAAAATTTAGCATTATATACATTGACTTATTATAATTGCTAAATTCTTTATAAAATTTGTTTCTTTTCAGTGTTTCATTACAGAGTCAATATTCAGCTTGCATTTCCGCAAATTGCATCAGACTGGGTTACAGGAAAGTTAAAAATCAGCTTAGCTGGAAGTAAAGGAACTCATAACAATGTGAATTTAGCTCCAGAAAGTAATTTAAGATTTGAACATGGACATAATGTCTCATTTTTAATACAAAGTCCGACAGATTTGGGTACAGTTGAAAGAGTTAAACTAGATTGGAAATATAATTATCAATTTTATGATTTGATGTCAACTTGTTGGAGTTACCTTTGTAATTCAAAGTTATTTGTAAAGAAAATTGATATTATTAATATTGACATGATTGATAATATTATTGACAACAATGGAAGAAATGATGATGAAAACAGTATCAAGACTTCTGTAAGTCTTTGCGGAGAAGAAGGAACAACATTTACAGGCATTTACAGTGGTGGTTACAATACATTTGAAAGACCTTGTTGATATTACTCATAAAATGTATGTCGTAATCTCTATATTAAATTTAAGTAGATAGATATTTATTCTGTGATTCATAATATTAATTAACTATATATAACTTTTTAAATTAAAAATAATTTTGACGAGGGGTATTATTTGTATAATTACTTCTGACCTTAGAGTATACCTGCTTTAAATAACTATATGTACAAATTTTAAACTGTCATTTGTATATTTGTTTTCCAAAGCTCATTCTACATATTTACTACAAAGAAAATATGTATATGAACAACACGCAATACAAAAATTCTTTCTGTCTCTCTCGCGTTTCGCGTGTGCCAAAAAAATGTATGAAAAAAGACTCAATAGTAAATTAAGATATTCATATGATTGTCATTATTTATTAATTGTATAAGCTTATCTACCCTGCTTGATATACTTTTCCTTTTTTTCTAATAACTCTTGTTATTTTTTGTTGTATATTAAAGGAAATACATACAATCAAAGACATAATACCTATAATTGATTTGAAAATTAATCGTTCATTGACACTTATTAACTCTAATTTGTTGCAAGCATCATCAGAGACTCAGTCAGTGACATAAATATTCATTCATTGTTTTCTCTTTTTGTGGCATTTTATATAGATATATACACATTGTATGTATTAATAATGAGAGTGGCTATCCTTTTTTACTGATTGCGAAAAAATTAGGATAGTCAGCAGAGTGCATGACACTTTTTCATGTTTTCACTATATTTGCTACTATTCAACTTGCTCATAACTCATAACTTTAGTGATTGCATAAAAATTCAAGTATGTAATGCAACATTCATTAATATTATATTTTATATACGTGTTGTGCCATTAGATATTATACAATATTGCATATAAAGAACAAGTTTTGTTGCCAGAAAGTAAAACTTGATAGTCAAGATTGCGTGAGTGAGAGACACTCACATCTGAAGACTTTTTGCTATCTTTTATGTGGTGTCACCTGCATTTACAAAATATTTCAGATCAAGTGAACTCATATTAAGAAAACATAAAGCAAAATTAAAAATTCTAATGCGGAAATTAAAACCATTTTATATAGTGTTATTAAACAATTCAAAAATTAACAAAAAAATTTAAAAAAACGAGTACTGAAAAAATATTCATCAGTTAAAAAAGTGAATTCCAAAAATAATTAGTTATTTGTGATATGTGAAATTAATAAATTAGTAAAAACGGAGAGTTTTCATATAAAATTCATGAACTTTTATACACGTATCATTATAGACATAGCGTTCATTGAACCACGTGTGCTTCTGTTTATGTTTCAAACCCGTTATTGTGTCGTAGTTTGAAAATTAGTTTTGGGAACCAGACTTTGTGTGATTTTCTGGAGAAAATGTGCCTTTGAGATTTTCTAAAATTTCTTGGAAAATCTCAAATTTTCTCAGGATTATCTAGTAGTAATGTAGCTGATTTTTTAATTACCAACTTTTTACACATAAAAGAAGAATATATCTCTGTGTAATAAAAGCAGAAGCTGGTGTTTCTTAAAAGTGTATTGCTTTCTTTGAGCAATACGGAAGTGATTTTATATTCATCAAGCAAATCAATTATTACAAGACATAAGGACACACATTTCAAGTGAATTCTAGTAGCAAAATGTCTGCAGCAGATGATGTAGTAGAAGATCCTAATGTTCTCGAAGAAATGAGAAGAAAAGCCTACGACTCTAGTAAATGGCTCCAGACAAAAACCAGTAGAATTTCACAATATGATTTTGATAGGGATGAATTGGCTGATTTCTACAAAGAATTTTGTGATGTAATTGAGAGATGTAAAAGTCTACTTCGTTGCCCAGCTTGTAAACACACTGCTAAAAAGGTGATTAGAAAAATATTCACATCCATGATGATTGTAATTTTTTATATTGTTGATTTGTTTTATAGGCCATTGCTCTGGACTGTGGATGTTTAGTTTGCAAGAAATGTAGCATCAGGTGGTTCAATTCAGAGAGACATAGTTGTCCAACATGTAAATCTGAAATGCTAGGTAATGATTTAGGTACCATTTTGTATAGTTATGATATGTTGAAAGAACTTGAGTTATTAATTCTGAGTTTCGTCATTTTTTCTCTGAGTAGGAAAACCAATTCCACTTGTAGCAATTGATACAATTCTATTAGAAATCAGCATGTTTCTAAAGGAAGCTAAGCACTTACAGAAAGCAGATTTTAGTGAGAAGGACACTGAAAAATTTAGAAAGACCAAAAATTTCATCTTGCTCCAACGGTTAAAGAATATTGAAAGTCAATTAATGTACGTTAAAATAAAAAAAAAGATAAGAAATATATGTATTTGATTTTGACGTAAATACTATTTATTTAGGTGTGATTTCTGCTTTGAAAAGTTATCAGAGGTAATTTTTATTACTCATCATTAAAATTGAATGTTAATAATTTGTTTTATTTATATGTATTTTAGACGACAATAATCAATTGTGCAAGCAGTGGAAATACTCGTCGTTGCCTCTGTAAAAGATGTATACCAAAGTATATTTACTTTTATGAGAATGAATTAGGAAGATCGTTTGATGATCCAGTCAAGTTTGCTTTATTGGATACTGTTGTTGAAGAGGTGGCTGAATTTCTTGATAAAATGATTAATTATGCAGTAACAAACAAAAAGACAGTGAGAGCTGTTGTCGGTGCAAAATATATTAGTCTTCGTCCTATTTATAAAATTCTTTTAGCTTTTATTATAATTGGAGTTGTCCTTTTATACTGTTCAGCCTAAAAAAAATTATTCCCACACAACTAAATATACAATTAATTAATCAATGCGTATTATTTATATAATGGAAACAGGTTATTAATAATTATATCAAGATTTTATTCACAAAGGAAAGCTCTATGTATACCTACAAAATATATTTTTGCTCAAGCCAAAAAAACCGCAATATATTCGATAAAAATATTAAGTATTATGTATAATGCAAAAAAAATTTCTTAGTATATCTTCCTGTAATGTGGCAAGTTAATATGAATTATGAATACGAATACGAATACACTGTCTAACCAAAGTAAAGTGAGATTAAATAATATAGGTGTAGTAACAAACTCAATCCGAAACCAAATAGTGTGTCAATTTCTTGGTATTCTTACTTTAAAAAAATTGTTACTGCGACCAATCTTTTAAATACTCTTAAAATTTTAACATCTATGCAATACATAAAAGATAATGGAAATGAAAGGCATTTCCTTTTCTCTGGACAATCAACTCGCGCGGTGGTAGCTAAAATAGTTTTATGTATAGTTAATCTGAATTATAATTATCTTGTAAATGACTTTTAAGAAGATAAGATAGTGTCCTACTATGTAGTCTTCTGTATTATTAATTCTTATATTGTATAGGTATGAAAATTTTAGTCTTTTCTTCAAGCAACCTTTGATGATGAGTGCTATTATATTGTATTGCTAGTATATATACAAAGAGTAAATACATATTACAATATGTCTATAGCTTCCATATTCATATTATTTATGTATGTAGCTTTGTAAATTATTGTATTTGAGCTGTAAGTATTTTAAAATCGTATGACAATAAAATAACGCATGGATTTCAAGGCAAAATAAGTTGAGACTTGTATCAGTGTAATTTTGAAGTTTCATCCTTGTTGATTATTTATTTTCTATTCTGTGCTGTTACTAAAAATATCTTGAGGTATTATTACATATTAAATTTTTATTGATAAAGTCATTTTTAATTTGCAAAATCATTTCCTCTACAGAATGGATCACTCACTCATGTTTCTTCTTCATGATTCAATGAACAACAATGTAGAATTTTTACGAACAGAATTAGTGCGTCAAGTTACAATTGCCAGATCAGCACAACAAGAAGCTTGTGAATATCGTTCTAAATATCATCGAACAGAAGAAAATAGACGTCGTTTATTGGACAGAAGAAATTTTTTAAAAGAAGAGATTCGACAAGAATTAGAAAATGGTTATTTGGATAAAATTGAAAAAATTAAGCTTGAGTCAGCAAGTAAAATTCAAGATTTGAGAGATGAGGTATGTTGAAATATCTAATTAATTGTAGTATACATAATAGGATACAGAGTTATTTTTATTTCTCTGTTTACACAGATCTGGAAACTTCAAAATGAAAAAATGGCATTAGAAAATCGTAATACAGCATTAGTACAAGCATTGAGTGTTGAAGAAACTCAGCGTTCCAATTTATTAGAATACATTGAAGAAGTTCTTCACTCAAATAATTTAACATTGAGTAGTCCAACTAAATCAAATCGTTCATCAACTAATGAACATATTTTAACTTCATCACAATCTTCAACAGCATCCTACTCTTCATATAATTGTGACACTGTAGCAGAGACAATCAAATCAAAGGAACTTACTGAATCGTCTCTAGAAGAACTTCAACAACAAATTATTAAAGCTAAAGGACAATGGGAAACTTTTGAAAGCAGTACTGAAGTAGAGAAAGAGAAACCATATCTTAAAATGAGAATTTAAAATCGTAATATCTTCTTTTTTAGAATTTAAATTGGTATGTGACTATGCATGCAGTTGACATTTAATTGAAAACTTTCTGTTAATAAATATAGACTTTTATATTCAAACCAATAATTTTTATTGGTAGTACTAAAATATCAATGACTCATATTTATACTCTGCATATACATACATCTTTAATTCAATTGAGAAAGTAAGAATAAAAGATTCTTACAGCAAGTGACAACAACAATGGGAAAGAATAAACTCTCTTATAAATCAACTGTGAAATTTTTGTGCATTTTAACAATATTTTGGATATTATTCTTTGCTGTAGTAGTTTATGAAATTCGTTCAACATTACATCATAAGGATAAGAATGATATACCAAGTAGTAGTAATAGTATTTTTCAAGAAAGTAATATTCAGTTAAATTCCTTACCCGGTGAAATGGGAAGACCAGTCATAATTGATAATAAAACACTTAATGCTAGACAATTGGAACAACTAAAAGAAGGCTTTAAGAAAAATTCATTTAATCAATTTGTGTCTGATATGATTTCAGTCAGAAGAAATTTACCTGATATGAGACATAGTTGGTGTAAAAGACCTGATACATTTAGAAAAGACTTGTTACCAACATCAGTGATTATGTGCTTTTATAATGAAGCGTGGTCAACACTACTGAGGTCAGTTCATTCTGTTTTAGATAGATCTCCACCATATTTACTCAAGGAAATTATTCTTGTTGATGATTTTTCTGATATGGAACATCTTAAAACACAATTAGAAACGTATATGAAATCTTATCCTAAAGTGAAAATTCTTCGTGCTAGAAAAAGAGAAGGATTGATTAGAGCAAGATTGTTAGGAGCATCTTATGCAACAGCACCTGTTCTTACATTCTTAGGTTTGTAAGCTTGTGTTCTTGAAAATAGCTTTTTATGTAGAAAGTAATTTGCTCATTTATTTAATAATGACAGATTCACATATTGAAGCCACACCAGGTTGGCTAGAACCTTTACTAGATCCAGTTACTACAAATTGGACAACAGTAGTTTGTCCAATTATAGATAAGATAGATGACATAACATTACAATTTTCTAACTCTGGTCCAGTTATCACTTCAGTAGGAGCTTTTACATGGAATTTGATTTTTAATTGGAAGAGACCAAGTGCTGAAGTAGTTAATTCTCAAAAGACACCAGCAACTCCTTTACCAACTGCTACTATGGCCGGTGGTTTATTTTCAATTAGTAAAAAGTTTTTTGAGCATCTTGGAGGATATGATCCTGAATTTGAAATTTGGGTTTGAAAAATATATAAAAAAATTTTACCTAACATAAAGTAATAACTTTATCTTCTTCTTAGGGAGGCGAAAATCTTGAGCTATCATTTAAAACTTGGATGTGTCATGGTCAATTAGTTATAGCTCCGTGTTCAAGAGTCGGACATATATACAGGTTAATTAGTAGCACAATAAAATTTAATTTAGTAAAAACTTAATGCCCGTTTCACTTTTGTAGAGATTCGTCTCCTTATGCAGATGATACTAAAGTTCAAAATGAAAAGTTTACTGTAAAAAAGAATCTTGTAAGATTAGCTCTCGTTTGGATGGATGACTATGCAAAATACTATTTTGATAAAATTGGAAATTTAGGAGATTATGGAAATATTTATGAGCGTAAAGCTTTAAGAGAGAGACTCAAATGTAAAAGTTTCCAATGGTATTTAGATAATGTGTATCCAGATATTTTTAATCCTAGTAAAGCTGCTGCTTATGGTGAAGTTCGAAATATGGCTTTTGGTGGAACAACTTGTCTTGATTCTTTAATGGTAGAAGTAGATGTTCCAACAAAACCAGGAGTTTGGTCTTGTCATTCTCAAGGTGGAAATCAGGTTTAAAAAATAGAAATTAGTCATTTATGCTTGATCCTAGCTCTAACAATTCATCAAATTTATCTACATGTAGCACTGGTACTACACAATTGATGGCGAGATTCGTAGAGATGAACACTGTTTAGATTATCCTGGAGGAGACATAATGCTCTATCCATGCCACTCAAGCAGAGGAAACCAATTTTGGCAATATGATCATACTCAAGGGTTTATTAAACATCCAGTATCTAAAACATGTCTTACACTAACTTCAGAAACAACTATCAGAATGCTACCATGTACAAATATTCCAAATCAAAGATGGTTATTTGAAACACTAAATCATAAGAATATTGAAATTCAAAAAAATAAAAACCTTAGTCCGTGGTAGATAATAAATCGTCGGAATGTTGTTGTACTTAAAGTTTAATTACCATCAATAAACCTACTTTTTATATATTGTTTAAATGTTTTCATTTTTCTTCTCACAACAATTCACCCTCATAAGCAATTTAGAAGTAATGGCATCAAGAAAATCTGCTAAACGTACTTTTGGATTAATTACAAATCGTACTTTAGTAACTGCAATAATTTATATTTCTTGGTTTGCCTGTTTGCTCATTATAACTGTGATTATACTTCAAGCTGAACTTGTAGACGATGATTCAAAAAATGTTGAGTCATCATTACCAACATTAGCAAAAACTAAAGAAAGTGTATTAGATAATATTAAATCATTTTTTCAAAAAAATTATACAGCTCTTAGCCTCATTCATCATAATAAGGAACCACAACATGTACTTGCTCAACCAAATTTATTTGACCGTCCAGGTGAAATGGGAAGGCCATTTATTCCTCAAAATTTAAGTCCAGAGCAATTGAAAAGAGTTGAAGAAGGCAAAAAGAAATTTGGATATGATATTATTGCATCAGATACTATTGGAATTAGAAGAAGTTTACCAGATAATCGAGATGATTGGTGTAAAGAACCAAATCGTTTTCAACCCAAGATGAAAGCATCAGTTATTTTCTGTGTGTATAATGAGCAATGGACTGTTTTATTAAGATCAATTCATAGTGTATTGGATCGTACTCCTAAACATTTACTTGAAGAGATTATAATTGTTGACGACTTTTCAGAGATGGGTAAAAATAATAAAGATTTGACCTATTTCAAGTTATACAGTGCATTTAAATTTTTAATTATAGATCACCTGAAATCTCAACTTGATGACTACATGAAGAAATATCCTATAATTAAAATAATAAGAACACAAAAAAGAGAAG
Organism: Oncopodura yosiiana; assembly: GCA_009869805.1. Classification (NCBI taxonomy): domain Eukaryota; kingdom Metazoa; phylum Arthropoda; class Collembola; order Entomobryomorpha; family Oncopoduridae; genus Oncopodura; species Oncopodura yosiiana. The sequence goes on from VCNE01009672.1 coordinate 28,065, forward strand.
GGTTAATTAGAGCCCGACTTCTTGGAGAAGAAAATGCTAAAGGACCAATATTAGTGTTTTTAGATAGCCACATAGAAACTTCAGTTGGATGGCTAGAGCCTCTTATTGCTCGTCTTGAAGAAAAACCTAAGACGATAGCTTGCCCTGTAGTTTATCCAATTGACTCTGATACTTTTGAATATGAACAACTTGCTAAAAATGTATTTGAAATTGGATCATTTTCTTGGGAATTGATGGTAAGATATATAAAGAAAAGAAAGAAATTGTGAGAGGTTTTAATTTCATTTTTGCACTAAAAAATTAAAGTTTAAGTGGATCTCATTACCTGCAAATGAAGCTGTCAATCTACCTGCAAAACCTATTCAGAGCCCTACAATGATTGGTGGCCTGTTTGCAATTAGGAAAACTTATTTTAACTACTTAGGACGTTTTGATCCTGAATATGAAGTTTGGGGTTAGAAATTTCGAAATTTCGAGATTTTAATAATATATTTTAAAGAATTTTATACTATAATTTCAGGTGGAGAAAATCTTGAGTTGTCATTTAAATCTTGGATGTGTGGAGAAGGAATTGAATTTATTTCATGTTCTCATATTGGCCACCTGTTTAGAGGAACTGCTCCTTATCGAAAACAACTTAAAGATAGATACTTGAGCAGAAATCTATTAAGATTATCAAATATATGGATGGACGAGTATGCTGAATATGTTCATAGAAGACTTGATCATCCAAATGATGATTTTGGTGACATTTCTCAGCAAAAGGCATTAAGAAAGAGATTAAAATGCAAAACATTTGATTGGTATCTTCATAATGTTGATCGTACACAATTTAATCCAAAAGAAAATGCTTTAGCTGAAGGCGAGGTAAGTTCATTTCAAGACTTATTATTGAGACAATTATATTAATGTTGATCTATATTGTAGATTCGGAATTTGGGCTATAATCAGAAAATGTGTATTGATGCTTTGGAATCTTCAAAAGTTAATGATCCAGTTGGAATTTTCCCATGTCATGATTTAGGCGGAAATCAATATTGGTGGTATACAACTTTAGGAGAACTTAAAATTAAGGATGATTTTTGTGTAGACTATAATAGTGGCAAAGTTATGTTTTACTCTTGTCATAAAGCTAAAGGGAATCAGCATTGGATCTATAATATTATTGTAATTTATAACTATTTATTCACAAGTCGAAAAATTCTAATTCCAATGTTCATTCTTATACATTTTAGACTAAACAATTTCGTCATCCTGCAAGTGGACTTTGTCTCAATTTAGTAACACAAGAAAAATTGGAGATGAGTAAGTGTGACAACACAGTAGAAACTCAAAAGTGGAAATTTGGATACTACGACTATTCTAAGCATTTGATATAAATTATATTAAGATTCAATAAACTTTTTATTAATTCATTAAATTTGTTTTCACTCATAGTCATTATTCCAATAGAAAGTCATAACATGAGTCAACTCTTGCTGTACTTTTATTTTAATCTTCATACTACAAAGACTAATATTTCAGTTTTTCACTATGACTCGTCAGTGGTTGCTGCAATTTGTCGTTATTCTACAGGTACATTAATCATAAATAAAAGTTTGCTTATTAATCACTTTAATGTCTTTCATTAGATTTCTCAATGTGTATATTCTGCAGAAGACTCAAATTTAACTCCATTGACTAAATATGGTAGCAGATAAAAATATTCTTATTCTCAATCTAGTTCTAAGACTTTTTTATGTACTTAGGCCTTGGCGATGATGGAGACGTATTCATGTTTTGGGTTCGTAATTTCCATTGTGAACATAGCAAAACTTTAGCCAGATTCGTAAGACATCATGAAAACTCAACAGAATGGATGAAAAAATTTCCAGAAGCTGCAAATGAATTACCAGAGCATAAAGAAACTTCTTCTCATCATCAAACTATCAAAGCTGGCCGAGAAAAACTTCATCACTTAAACAAAACAGAGAAAGCTGCAGTCAATAAAGCTTTCAAAAATTTACCAGACGACTACAAAGTATTTATGTTATATACTAAAAGATTTGGATGTAATCGCTATCATCTTTATAAACACTATACAAGAAAATATAAAAAGATTGTTCAAGAAAAGAAACATGAATCATGGAAAGATAAATATCCAGCTATCCATCATTTATTTGAAGAAGTAAGAGAATTTCATGATACTACTGAGGAAAAGCCAATTGGTAAAGATAGATTTAAAGCTCATCTAAAGAAACCAGCGGTTGGTAAAGATAATGATTCTAGTGAAAGTGAAGAAGGAGCTAATAATAATGAGCCTCGTCATCCATTTGTAAGGAGATTTCTACGTCGTAGAATTCATAGATTAAGACCAACTAAACCAACTGAAAAAACTACCACCACTACTACTACAACAAAACCAACAACAACAAAACCATCAACGACAACTGCAACTACTACCACAAGTACCAAGAAACCTGCTAAAGTGAAAGATTTCAGCTCTCAATCTAGATCATTGGATGATGGAAATAAAGATAATTTGAAGCCAATTCAACATGAAGCAGAACAACGTACTATCTATTCCGAACAACCAGAAATTGAAGAAGCAGATTCCAATGGAAGTCGAGGTATAGGTGTTGCGGCTGAACCAAATCCTAATGAGTATTAATTACTATCAAATAATGAACAGCCTTGAATCATTCACTCAGTAATAAATACAATAGACGCCTTTAACAATTTCTACATATTTATTTTAAGTTATAATATTATTAGTAAATGCATATAGTGTACATAGAATGTAAAGACAGAGAAGATTTACAAATGAGCAATTTGAAGTTCATCATCATCATTGTCATCAGTATTTGGAAATGCATCCGCTATCAAATTATTTAAAAATGAGTCCATTTGACCAGCAACAGAAGATGCTTGAGCATCAATCCAATCAGGAATATCAATGTCCCTTTAATAACATAAAGTTGAGTACAAGAGATTTAGGATTAGAACTAATTAAACTTACTCTAACAATTGGTGATTTGGTGATCGAACAGAGTCTTCCATATAAGAGTGTGGTGTATTTGGATTTGAGACACTCAAGAACGATGAAGACTCTGAAGGATTTGGACTTGATGGCCAGCCAATGATACTACCACTGGTACTGCTTCTACTACTATTTCCATTTTGTAATCTAAGAAATAAATTTTTAATACATCAAACAAAATAATTCAAATTACAATGACCAATTTAATGTATACTAACCCTGGAATAACAGTTAATATTTTTGGAGTAATATAAGGATGAGTATGAGCTTTGGACTCTGTCATTATAGGATCTTTACTATAATGTTTTCCAAATATTTCAATCTTTGGTTTGAGTGTAGGATACAAATATTCCAATTGCACAAGATCTTTAACTTTGTCTGCCATTGATTGAATACGAAGATCTTCTGCTTTATATGGTGTTAAATTGTAAACATTTCCATCACTATGAATCCATGCAGCTGTGAGTCCTCCTTCTTCAGAATCTGAAAATCTTAATAAAAATGTTCCACATGGACTCAACTGTAATTGAGCTTTTGCTTCATCACGACTAACAAATCCTACTATACATCCATCCTCCCATAAAGCTTTAAGATGTTTTTCAATTAGTTTTAAAGCATAGTAAATCCAATTCCAAAATGTAAATGAGCGCTCCGGCATTTTATTTTTACAAAAATCTTCCCAAGTTAAATATTCCTTTCCATTAAATGCTTTATCAGTTAAACAACGTAAATTTCCTTCTGTTAATGGTCGGGAGACTACAGAAGCAAATGTATTTGTTAACATTTTTGCTAATTGTGGTCTGGTGACTTTGGATGCTACTTCAAATGGTTTCAAATTGTTTGAAAATGCATTATGCCATGCAATTGTTGCCCAAGCTTGATGTTCTTGTGAGACATGAGATATAACAACAATTGGTTTAGACATTGTCCATACTTTAATTTTCATTTCTGCTCCAACATTCATCTCAGTATGGAAAAACAGAGTAAATTTCTCATCCATTACAGTCTCTAAAGTTGAACCAGTTTTTTCACCTCGAATAATTTTCTTTAGTTGAACTTGTTGAAATTTTGCTGCATGTTGTCCATTTAAAAACTCCATTCTTGCCATATTATTAACTAATGTTCCAGAAGTGTCAAAATTCTTTCCAACATCAATATCAATATTTTTATTAGCTGCTATTAAAATATTTTTAGCTTGTTGCTCATTAATAACATAAACTGTGACTTGAGGAGAGCTTAAATGCATATTAAGACTTCCTCCTGTAAGTTGTCGAACTATTAATGGATTTGGAAATCTTCCACCAGTTTTTAATACTTGAACAGGTTGAGCTTCAACAACAAATGTTGACATAATAAGACTTTTAAGAAGATGAAAAATTTGCTCTTGTAAATTGACAACGGAATTTATATTTGCACTAGCATCAGATGGATCTGAATTTCTAGTAGTTAGTATTGGATGATTATTTTGTAAGCATTGAAGATAATTTAAATGATCTTTAATAGTCCAACTTAATTGGCCAAGTTCTTCTGACCAAATTTGTAATTGATCAAGTGAAATTGAAAATGAAACTCCAATTTGTTGCTCATATTTCCATTGAGCTAAATGAACTTGAATAACATTTGTTTGAATTCGTGAGAGTTGACAAATCGTTGTTGAAATTGAATTTTCTAAAAGTGACTGTTCATTTGCAATTGCTCGAGCTTGCTCACGAATTTGTAATTCAAGACGAGCTTTTTTATCAACTAGATTTTTCTCTAATTGTGGATTATGATTTGATTGTCCCATTTGTGTTTGGCTAAGTTGAATCATTTCTGTAAGATGAGAAATAAAATAAATATATAGTCAAATTAAAATATTTATATATAAAGTTAGTTGTAAATTCTCACCCAAAAGTTTCTGCAATTCACTAAGACGTAAATGACATGATTGTAAATTACTTTCATAAGAACGAAGTATTTCACTATTAGAATTATTTTGTGATTTAATTTGCAATAGTTGTTCTCTCATTTCTGCACAGATTTGTGAAGTAGTATTTGGAGTAGTAGCAGAATTATTATCTTGTTCCATCATTTGTTGTTGATGTTGAACATTATTATTACTAGCTTGATTCATATAATTTGTAAATGTATTTGCAGAAGTAGAGGCAGCCGCTTGCTTAGTAGCACTTTCAACCCTTTCATATTCAAATCCAATACATTTTCCAATACAATCCATCAATTCTTTTGGATTTGATATATATCTTTCCTGGTTTATAAATTACGATTACTACATAATCTTTTAATTTCTCAGAAAATACAACATATAAAAATATGTATATACTTACTTGGAAATGTCTCATAGAATGAATGAGCTTGACTCGGATAAGATGAGGATCATTATTAAAGATTGAGTCTGCTTTCATTTGCATTTGACTCAACAAGGCATTAAAGAACGTTGGTGCATCAAACGTGTTTGACCTTGATGCAAAGTTATAGCAATTAATTAGTTGTAAATTATTAATGTAATTCTAAATTTACCATATAGTTTGCTCAAGCCAATCAGCTAGAGCTACACGTATCTCAATAGGGAAATGGTCCCCGTAATTTGAGCAGATTTTCTGTTGATCTTGTGGACTTAGTCTTTGAACAGCTAAAATTTGTAGATATATACATTATGAAATTTATTATTTTCTTTTGCTATAATCTAACTTACCTTCCCACAAACTCATCTTGAAACGTGTATAGTATAACAATGACACTTGAAAATTAATTTACAATATTTATGTGTGTATATGTATCCTTCTTCAACAACACTCAAGCGACGAATGACATTATAATTTTCCCTCGATGAGATCTTCTATGTATAGGCTCCAGAGTATATAATCATAATCATAACAAAAACCTTGTGCAAAACACCAATTCAAATGTATGACGTCAACTCGTCAACACATAACACACCAGCAAGAAAAGATAAAACTCTTTTTTTATCACTAAAACAGATTCTCTTCTATGAATAATGTGTTACCTGCCTATTACACACGTATACTGTGCTGTTGTTAGTCAATTGATGTCCCTTTTTATAGCAATGTCACACAAGCCCATAATCATAATTCAAATTTATGTGTGTACACAGTGCATTCCAGCCATCAGTAATAATTATTGAATTATTACAATACATATATAAATCCTCTCACGGTGTAAATGCAATCTCAATGATATTAGATGATTCAAAATGTATATATTTATGTTTACATGTAAATGAAACTGGAACAGGATGCAGGATGAAGAATTTAAATTGTTTTCCAATTTATGCATGCATACACTCGAGAATAAAAAAGCAATGGCATTATTTATTTATAACTTTATTATATTTATTAACATGGGCGAATAAAAGTTTGTTGACTGACTGTATACATGGTATAGGTGTATTAGTATATCTACTCTTACTGGGAAATAATGCATCACATATATTCAAGCTAAAGATGACTCAGCAAATTTGTATACATATATTGACGTCATTTCATTCACAGAATCTTTGAAATTGTTCCTTGTCCAGCATCTAAAAGTACCATATCACCAGTTTGAAATATTTTTGTTGCATTTGCAGCACCGACAATACATGGTAGACCATACTCTCTTGCTACTACGGCTCCTAATGTATTTTATATGAAAGATTTTTCACATTAGTACTTCAGTCTATTTTCTTTATATCTTACCATGACTAATTAATCCTCCTAACTCTGTAACGACACCACCAAGAATTGGAAAGAATGGACTCCATGCAATATCTGTACCATAAGTAATTAAAATATCACCAGGTTCAAGTAATTCTGCTGCTTGCTCAACATTGTTGCAAACTTTTGCAGTCCCTTTAACTTTGCCAGAACTAACTGGAGTTGCTAATAAACTATCAGTGGTTTCGATGATAATATTTTCATCAATTGGTTGAGGAAATCCCGTCGATATTTCCGGATATTTCAATGTACAGAATCCTGGATATAATTTTTGTCTTCTGGTAGCTCTGTATAGAGATAAAATTATTATAAAAGTGTATTGAATAACATGTAGTTTTTTTTTTAAATTCTTGCATACTTGTATAATATTGTTGATGATGCTGCACTCTTCTTAACAAGTTGTCCAATTTCATAATGACTCAAATGAAAAATGAGTGATTCATTAGGTAGGATTTTAGCTTTAAACATCAATTCAGCTAGTAGAGCATAAGCTTGTTTGAATTGATCAGCAACATGAATAAGAAGTGATTTCGTTCTCTCACGACGTAACACTGCATTTTGTGACACTGGAATCATAAATTTCAGTAGACGTCTCGTTGAGTTTTTCATTGGTGTCTTTAAAGTGTCTAGTAGTTGATCAGCATTTAAAATCCTTGCTTTCTTATGAACTAATTCTGTTTCCGAGTTTTTCAATGATACTTTATTTCTTACAATATTCTTCATCAAAGTTATAAAGGGTGCTGGCTCCACTCTCCATGATTTTGATCCAAGGTCCAACTGCATAATTTTGTCAATATTAATTAGTTTTAAAAATCTAATTCTTTCTTTCTACATACCTCTGAAATACAGCGATGTCCATGTTTTTCCATAAATCTATCGTACTCTGCTGAAATGTCTCGTTGTCCTCGTATTTGTTTTAGGGCTTCTTTTGTATCTTTTGAATTCAAAAAGTTGTCAATCATACCATCTTGCTCTCCATATTTTAGAATCACATCAGCAAATTGCTCTATTGCCATTGGCATATCACTAGATTCTACAACACTTGAAGATACTGCTAAAAGTTTAGACAAATCTTCGTATAATGTTGCATCCCAATCTTCAACTATGACAAAATAAAAATATTATTATAGAATTTTTTAACAATCATTAAGAATTTTTGTTATACCTTTGCGTCCTTCTGAGAGAAAAACCGTTAGAAATACTAATGACACTGAACTGCATTCACTCATTAGCACATGCGCAAAGCCAATCTAATTAACATATAAAAAGTCATGTTAGTAAGTTCCTATATAAAGTTCATTGACCTTACTTCATATAAATGAAAGAAATTCTCAGAAATATATCTATACAACTCAGCATACTCCCAACTAGTTCTTTTTGTATTTAATTCGAGCTTGAAATTTCCAAATGTTTGATTCATTTCATCAAAAACTGCTTTAGTACTCCACACAGACTTGAATGCAAAAAATGACATTTTAAGTTGTTGCAATCTATTAACAACGCCATATCTCTCAATAGCAATTTGATGTGTTTCATTATCTAACACAGGATGTCCAAATACTGTCAAGTCACCAAGAATATTACTAGGTGTAATATCTTTCTCTAAAGCACGATAGAGTGTATGATATATATTTAGAAAAAGTCGATGTCTAAGTATTGGTGTGATTCTATAGACATGAGCTGTTTGTTCAAATCCATCTCTTTGGGCAATTCGGTGTTGAATTGAGAAATCCAGTGTTCTTGTCATAACACTTGCTGTAAGTGGATACAAAGCTTGGGGTAGGACTTCTCCAATATTTGCTGTTGTATACTTGTCAATAGTAGTTCTCATTGGAGAATCAAATTCATGTGTTAATTCAAAATCTGTCCATCTATCTAATGAAGTTATGTAACGACATTGAAGCAAGAATATTTCTCCTGAAGCATCAATTGCCCATTCTATATCAACTGGTTTTCCATAACGGCCAAAAGAAAATTGGTGTTCGATTTCTGTACCAATTTGAGCCAATTTAATTGCAGTGGCGTCGGTTAAACAAAATTGAGTTGATGTTGATTCTAAAGGTGTGACTTCTTCTGTACCTTCTGAGGTTATTATAGTTTTTGTCTTTTTATCACCAAGTTGCTTTTCGAGAATTTTTGGAGAGTTGCCGTTAATTGATCGGGCTAGAGTGAATGTGTCTGGGTCACAAGCTGCACCAACAACGCTCTATAATAAGCAAGAAAAGTTTTTAAGTTTAAAATCATTTTAGTAAGGTGAATTTTTATAGCTTACTTCTCCAAGACCAAAATTGCCAGTTAAAATTAATTCTAAAGGATTTCCACTTATTGGATTAGCTGTAAAGAGTACACCAGCTGAATGAGAATTGATCATTTCTTGAACAACAACGCCCATTTCACTAACAACTGGTTGATGATGACTCAGTCGATAATGAACTGATCTAGATGTAAATAATGATGCCCAGCATTTGACTATTTTAGATGCAACATTTGAGTGTGTTACTCCAAGGAATGTTTCATTTTGACCAGCAGAAGATAAGTCAGAAGCATCTTCCAGTATACCAGACGACCTTACAGCAAATTGTTTCTGCTCAAAATCATTACCAAATGTTTTCTTAAGCTGCTTATTTATAATAGCTTCAATTTGTGCAGCAGCTTCTGAATTTTCAACTAGTTTATCCAATTGTTCATTTCCTTGCTCAAATGCTGACAAGACTTCATTCAAATCTAATACTTTTCTAAATAGATTTGTTGTTACACAGAATCCTTTGGCTGTATGACATTTTTCTTTAGTTTTTAAAACCATTGATGTCAAATGTGCTAATGATGCTCCTTTTCCTCCAACTAAAGAGACATTTTGACAACGTTCATCATCAAATTCTAAAACTTCTACTCCAGTTTCTAATGTATGACATTTTGAAATAGCTATTCTTTCTAGTGCTCCTTTGATATCAAATTCTTCTTCTTCTTCTCTCTTATTATTATTAGCTGATGATGGTTTTTGTAGAATAATTCCTTTTGCTTTTTTGCCATTTACATCAAGTTCCAAAGTCACAACTTCTAGCTTGCTAGATATAACTGTAGATTTTGTTGATGGCCATATTTCTATTCTATATGTTTGTCTTTCATCTACTACTGTAAATAATTTGGGCAGTACAACAGTTGTTGTTGCTGAAAATCCTTCAACATTTAGAATTTGTTCCCATTGATTAGATGAGTAATAAACTACACCATCAGTAAAGCCATCAATATTATTTCCATATAATCTGATAGTATTCCAATTGTCACAGAAGATGTAAAGTTCTAGAGAATCTTTTCGTGTTATTTTTTCATTGTCATTATTATCATCATCTGTTGTCCATTGCTTAGCACGAAATCCATACAAGTACAATTCAACATCAATTGAACTGTCTAGTTTGAGAATTCCATGATATGCTCCAAATTGATTATATCCTTTTGGTAGCATATCTCTGTTTTAAAAAGTGCAAAGTTTTTTAATTATATTTGAAACAGGTGTGAGATAAAAAGGTTCAATCACTTACAACAAGTGTGGTAAGCCTTGACCAAATGTAGTTTTAGTTGATAAAAGCTCAGATAAGAGTTGCACATTTGTCTCTTTTTGAAAGTCACGAGGTGACTCGAGTGCTTTCCATAAAACATTTAAAGTCACATGAACAATTTTATCATTTTCAATATTACGAAGAGTTCCTCCATAGTAAAGTCTCCAAGATGTCATTGGGTCAACTATTTGTAATTTAAGGTTTCCAACTGAATACTCATGATTCCCTTGACTCAGTCCCTTGTAGCTAACTATAAAAGTATATATAATTATGTAACGCAATTTTCTTCTTTAAATTGTTGTGTGTGTATTGAATAATTTACTATACCTGTATATTCAGAGCCATTATGTGTAAGATAAATGTCCACTTGAGCTATACCATTAGAAAATCTATGTAATATAACCACCAGAGTGTGGCCACTTTGATCTAATCCATAAAATTGAACTCGTTCACATTCCTATAAGAATAAATTTAGTTATAAAATGTATGTAAAAAATCTAAAATATGTGCTTACATCTCCATTTTCCAAACTACATGGTAATTCAATTTCTTCATCTTCAGAGCTAGCAGATAATCTTAGATCCTCTGTGCATGTTGGTGAAGTATGATTATAAACTGTAAAAATATACGGGAGACTCTTTTGCCAATTTGAAATGGCAATTTGTGTCAGTTTCTTCTTGAGTCCTATAAAAGTAAATAAGAATACAGATATATAAGATGTAATAGAAAATAATACTAATTTATGAAAACTCACGCTTTGGATAAATATCACCGGTAATCTTATAGCAAATTACAATAGCTACTAAAACTGACGTGAGGAGCCAACCAATTAATTCAAACATTGTGTATATCGTATCGCGACAACTGTCATAAAGTTACTACTCTGCTCTAACTCTTCTCTACTGTTTGTATCTATATGCAAATTTGGTTTTTATATAAATGTCCTTCACTGCTGAGTATTACATGAGACAATATATACACAACAACAACTTTCCATTCATTTCATTTTCTATTCTCACAGTCAGTGCGGGACATAACTCTGTAATATATTTATAAGGCCTTGACTGTGAGAGTACTAGTATGGTAATTATTATATAATAAGTGTATTTTGCGTGTGCACGAATTGCATTTCGATATTATTTTATGTTAAACTCTTACCTTTGAAGATAGTCATAACAAACTGAAATGGATCCATAGACTAATATCAAGAAGACTTGTTATCCAACCAGTTTCTGGAGATCAAATGCTGATGAACATTTCTCTGAACTAAAATGCTATCATGATACTATGAAATAATATGAGCATTTCTCTAAAATAAAATGAGAAATAATTTATAAAACTAGTTTTATTTCTTCTGTTTGTTATTTCATTTGTTTACTTAGACAAAATTACATAATTTAAAGTGATTTTATACAACACCACCGTGTTTGATTTCTGCATCATATATCAAGCTTTCAATATCATTAAAATTAAACTCTGACGCAATGTCCCGTATTCCTCTTCCATTATTATTTTTATATAATGGATTTGCTCCAAAATTGAGAAGAAGACGGACAAACTCAATTTTCCCAAACATTGTTGCTGCCATTAGACATGATTTGGTATTTTCAGCATCAGTACAATTTACATTTGCGCCTTTATGAATTAAATATCTTGCGATGTCTGGCTGATCATTTACGATAACTATATAATATGAACAAACAAAAGATTTGATGATTAGATTAGGATTTATTATTTATACTATATATTAAATTGAATATATACCAGCTCTTAATAAAGGCATCCATCCTTTTACATCACGCTCATTTACAATATGAGATCCAATTTTGTCCAATATAAATGAGACAATTTTTACATTGCCACCATTTATTGAATGAGCAAATGCATGTAGACCTCCAGAGTCCTTAATATTTGGGTCAGCATGATAGCTATCTAGTAATTGAACAATGTTAAAATGTCCAGATTGACATGCGAAAATCAATGGAGTCTTTGCTCCAGAAAGAGATTGTGAATTTATGTAAGATCCTGCATTAATTAGTAATTGAACTATTTTCTGATTCCCATTATTGCAAGCTATCATTAGTGCTGTTCTTCCACTTGAGTCATGTGCATTTAAAATTTGTCTTAGATGACGAAATCTTTAAAAAATGACAATAGAAACAAAATTACTTTACGATATAATGTGAAGTAATATTATAGGACATACGATGAATTTGCAATAATACGAGTCACCATATCTTCTGCATTACAAGTTACAGCTTGATGTAAATCATCCGCACTGGGTAAAGATGCTACATCATAGAAAAGAGATTTATATAGTAAAAACAATTTTTTATATAAAATATTTACTCTTCCTTACGCTCAGTTGCAGCAGTAATACTTGTTCCAAATTCTTTCTCATTGGACTTCTTCAATCTAAAATGCATAAATGAGTCTGGAAGTAAATCTTTTATTTCACAATAAGTTTTAAATCCTTTATATGCATTTTCCCATCTATCACTACCAGATTTTTTCATTTGAATCTCAAACCAATAATCTGGTGAAACATGCTCAGAACTTGCAAGATGTTTCGATGAAACTGGAGAAAGTGTCTCAGATGACCAAGACAGAACTATTGAATTTGTTGTTCGTTTTTGAACATGAAGTCCATTATTTGAAACCCATGCTGATGAATCGGTACGTTTCAACATTTTGATAATGAAAACTTGTAACACTCCGAACCGAAGAGAGAGAAATATGATGATACTACTTGATGAAGGGACAAAGTTTAATCAATGAAATCCATATAAGTCAAATGATCCACATGTTGCTACGCACTTTTAGCTGGAAATGTTCCATATTATAAGAATTTATTATTTGCTAAAAGAGAATTATAATTGACAACGGAAGAGAATACAACGTAACAATAAATATTATGATGAACCATCAAATACAATATTACAATCATCATCAACTGGCTCAAGTTTAATTAGTGGCTCAGTTAAAAATTGAGATTCATTAAATGCTTTCTTTTTGAATTGAAAAGCACTTTTACTAGATGAAGCAAAAGTATATTGAGATGTATTTTCTAATGTACTTTTAGCTCCAGAATCAGAAGCACGACGTCCTTGTACAACTAAAAGATAAAAATAAAAAACTTATATTGTATTAGCCTTGATTTATTTTATAATATACCTGGTGCTCTTTGAAATTGAAACTCATTACGAGCAGACGAAGAAGCTACTGCATTTGAGTTTAAATTATTATTTTTATATGGTGACTTTCTTGGACTTTGACCTTCATTATCATTTCCAATATTAGTTCCAAATGCAGTGACTGAAGATCTTTTTGCTTGAAGATGTTGTCTTTGTGTCTGAGCTTTTACTTCAGCTAATTTATTTTCCCAATTCACTACAGATTTTCTTGCTTCTTGAATTTTTTCATTTAGTCTGTAAAGTAGTAACCAAGATTGATTTACAACAAAAAATAACAGTATTTAAATAAAAAGCACATGTCACCTTGTAAAATCAAGATTTCGTTCTTGACTATCTCGTGTTTGTTGATCTTGAAGATTTTTAAGAATATTACTAGCTGATAAAATTTCACTTCTCATCCATTCTTCCTGTTTAGTTAGATTAGCTTCTTTTTCTTTAAATTCAATTTTTAGTTGATCCAATTCCTTTTCTGCTTCTTTAACCTTTTGTTTCATTTCAAGAAAATCATGAAGTTCTATTTCTAAATTTTGTTTCTTTCTCTTAAGATCAGCAAGTTTAGAAGCATTCATCAATTCTCTATTCTTAGCTCCAATAGCAGTGCAACTCCAATTTAAAGCGAAATCTCTAGATCCTTTCAACATCTTGCTTGTAGTTTCCATAATTTCTTTTCTTGTGACTCGCTGTATGCATTTATACAAAAATTATCAGATAGATTATCTCTTACAATGACTTTTTAATTTATAAATACTAACTAACCAATTCATTAGAAGCTTTACTAATTTCTTTCTCAAGCTCTGTACACGTTTCATCCAAAACTTTTTGTCTCATTTCATGTATTCCAAGTTGTTCAGTTAATACAAGTGTTTCTTGTTTAGTAGTTTTTAATTTTTGAATCATAGCTTCATGTTTCTCAAGCTTTTCTTTAATATCTTTGTCCACTTCAAGGATTTCTTTTCTTACTAAAAAATAACATGCAATGCATTACTTATTATAAGCTATCATAAATGCAAATAATGCTTACCTTTTTCATAAGCTCTCCTGTCACTTTCAATTGTAATTTTTCTGTTGTTCAAATCTTCCAGAATTGATTGCACAGGATTTTTAGTTGGAGTTGACATTTTTTCACTTTGATATTTTAGTTTTTTTGTACTAAAAAAGAAAATTTTATGACAGAGAGAAGAAAGTAACAACACTTTATGAGACGAACAAAGCAACAAAGGAGAGTTTGAATTTTTCCCGCTCTCTATGATTTTCAATGACTTTTACATTTGGCATGAATGATTGAAAATTTCATGTAATCAATTTCTATGACCTGAAAGCAACTATAGAAAAGATAACCTTGAAATTAATCTGTCAACCAAATTATCATTTAAATGAAATGAGTTGTATATCAATAACTTTGTAGATTATGTAAAGTAGAGAGGAGATAATCTCAAAAGAAAAGTAGATCACAGCCTCGCACCATTATATACGTGTTAAGATGATAAGGCAAGCTTAAAAATAAATTCTTTTTAGTCAGTCCATATTTGTAGGTGAATTGAGTGCATCATGTCTCTTCCAGATCCACCTGTACCAGAAAATCCAGTGACGATCGCTATTGTAGGAGCAGGAAATCGGTAATAAATTAAAGTTGATATTAATGTTTCAGTTAATATTTTGTTTTGTCAAACAGAGGTGCAGGCTATGCTCGATTTGCTTCTTATTTTCCACAATGGTTGAAAGTTGTTGCTGTTGTTGATCCTCATGACTTTAGATGTCAACAATTAGCTAAAGTAATTAAATCTACAATTGTATTTAATGATAAAGAAAATTTGGATTTAATTGAATAGGAATATAGCATTCCGAAGGAAAATGTCTTTGTTGGTGATTGGAGTTTGGTGAGTAATACTGAAGAAGCTTATGAATAAAAGAGCTTATTTGATATTGTTTGGACTATTTTAGATGGCTAAACGACCGAAATTTTGTGACGCTGTTGCAATTTGTACTCCTGATTTGGAACATATTCAACCAGCAATTGGTATACGTGAATAATTTTTTTAGTCATTCTTATTATGTACTCCTGATTTTTTTTTATTTTAGCATTTGCGGATTTGAAATACAACATCTTACTTGAGAAGCCAATGTCTGTAAAATTGGAAGAGTGTGTTGAAATCTATAAAGCTGTTAAAAGAAACAATGTAATCTTAGCAATTTGTCATGTACTTCGCTATACAAATTACATGTTGGGTAAGTTTACAATACTGTTGATTTATACATATATGGCTTTAAGTGTTAACATACATAATTTGCCTAGTTTTCAAGAGAATTCTGGATTCTAAAATTCTTGGTGATATTGTAAGCATTCAACATCTAGAGCCTGTTGGAAATTGGCATTTTGCACATTCGTTTGTCCGTGGAAATTGGCATAATGAAAAAGAGTCAACATTTTCACTTTTGTCAAAGAGCTGTCATGATATTGATTTGATACCTTATATGATGGGCTCTAAATGTGTTAAAATTTCATCCTTTGGAAACTTGAGTCATTTTAAAAAAGAGAATAAACCAAAGGAAGCAGGAAATGCAAAGTAATTAATATTATAAAAAGTTCATGTTAAAAAATTAATTGACCTTTACTTTTTAGAAATTGTTTGGATTGTGCTTATGAAGCAAAGTGTCCATATTCAGCTAAAGCTATTTACATTGATCGGTTTCTGAATGATAATTCTACTGGAAAAATTTGGCCTCTTAATGTGGTTCAGCCTAAAGGCGAAGTTGGTAAGTACTACTAGTGAGATTTAGAATATTAAATATCTTTCTAATAACTTATAGATATTGAGAATCTAACTGATGCCATTAGGACGGGACCTTATGGAAAATGTGTGTATGAAATGGATAATGATGTTTGTGATCACCAAGTTGTAAATATGCTATTTGAAAATGGAACAACAGCTTCTTTCAGTATGCAAGCATTTACAGAGTCAATATGTAAGAGAAAGGTAAGGAGTGAAAGCAGAAACATTACATATTTTCTAACTAGAGCTTAATAACGCTTCTTTAAATAGACTAAAATTTTTGGCTCAAGAGGAGAACTTATTGGAGATGGTGAAGATGAAATTCAACTATTTGATTTTACAACTCAAAAGAAAACTATTATTACACCAAGTCAAGAGCAAGGAATTAGAGATTTGCCATTAAGTGGACATGGAGGTGGTGACTTTGCACTTTTGCAAGCATTTTTATATGCAATTGTCACAGGAAATCATAACTATGTCACATCTGGTCCTCAAGAGACGCTTGGTATGCTATAAATTAAACACAATTTTATGCATTCTAATTTCTAATGCTATAAATACAGACTCACATATTTATTGCTTTGCTGCTGAACATGCAAGACGAACTAACACTGTTGTTGATATTGAGGAATTTAAAGCAAAAATTTTGTGAAAACAGAAATAATAATAATAAAAAAAATTGATATTGTTAAAAGAAAATAATCACAATTCCTTTTAGCATTTTTGAAAACACATATAGATATAATAATAATGTAAAATGGAAGAAAGCAACAGGAAGGAAATTCTGTTCCTTCAAGCGATTTTCTCTTTTAGAGCATACTATCTACAATCGTAGATATTTATTTTGTTTTCTTCAAAGAGTCACGTCTTTTGACTTTTTGTATCAATTCAATAGGGAGAAAAGATCAAGGGAAACTCCTTTGAAAAAATATATAGTGACAGTAAGCTTTTATCAGCGCTATGAGACTTTTAGGAAACTTGGAAAATACTCCGGAAAGGAGAGAGACGGATGCTTAATTACACATCTTGAGGGGGATAGCTTTTTGTCACGCATCATTATTATTATTTCTACTAACAAGCGGAAAAGAAAGCTTTTAGTTGTCTTCCTCTCTCTCTCTCTCTTTTATATTTCTTTTTTTATATCGCTCGTGTCTTTGCTTCCTGTTGTCCAATTACAGTCTACTTATGTTTCATCAAATTTCTTCTAAACGAATATCTAACATTGACTACAAAGATAATGATCATACTTTAGTATTTGAACTCCTTAAGCGTACAAAATAATTCAGAACTCATTATTGTGTCTTTTGTAGGTTTGAATATAGAAAACGGACTATATATTTAGTGTGTCGCTTTCTCTGTTCTTGAAACTTTTTACGTGAGATTATGCATTCCAACTTTTAATCCTTTCTTCAAAGCTTAAAGATTATATATGGAGAAAGTGGTAGTCTATATTGTACTTTATAATTTATATGTAGTTCGGGTGTTTGACCTAGATTTGTCTCAAAATATATTAAACTAAGATGGCTCTAAAGCTTCTTCATCAGTGTACATTATGCAACAAAAATCAGCAATTGATTGGCAACAAATTTTCTACAAGAGTAGAAGAAAAATGAGCACACATTGACAGTAATGATATATTTACACAGTGTCCATATTATTGACATGCAAATATTGATTTAATTATATATAAATATCTAGCACAAACACATAAACTTTCATTTTGCATATTGTATCTTGTGGAACCATAAAGATGCATCGTGTGGCGTTGTTCTTCCTCGTACTATGGAATATAACTGAATCCTCGGAATATTGTGACGAGCAAATAATACTTTATAATAAAATTTCAAATTTATTTTTGTGGACAAATGCCGATAAAGTTTTACTTTATAACGGCAAGAATAGCGAAAATAGTTACTGGAATTGTCAAGTTGATTCTCTAACTGAAAAGCAATTAGCACTGAGTACAATTAATAATGACTCAATTATTCTATTAAGGAAAATGCTGCTAAGTCAATTGACAAAAGTCTCTTACTCAGATGAGCTAAACAGACTTGTAATTTCTACCATGCCTCAAAATCTTATTGAATTTGAGCTGATAATTCAACTGGTAAGTCAAATGTCATAAATAATAAAATCTCGCTTCATTTCGCAATTTATTCTCAGGTTAAAAATGTAACATCTTTGAACTTCTCATGGAAGCCTCTGTGCGTTTTGATTTATTGGCCACTAACATTAAAATCATCGAATGAAATTAATGTACAATTATTGAAAAAAGCTGGCAAAGAAATTCCAATCAATAACGAAGTATTTGTAATTTTTCAAATACGTGATGGCAATAATGATGACTTCATACAAAAAAATGCAACTGAACTTGTAGAAATGGGAAGAATTGAAATATGGGAGATTTATACAGTAAAGAATGTAAGTATAGCTCAACGTGTAATATTTCCAGAAGAAATAGGCAAAGATATTTTACTTCATATTGGAGTCAGGCGTTCTAACTTTCACTATGCTCATATAGTAGGAGCTATAAAGGTTAGAAAACAATTGTGGTGAAAGTTTTTATGATAATAAAAACCCTATATTCTATTTTACAGTTGGAAGGCCAGAATGATTTAATGCTACGACTTGATAATGAGTCTGAAACTTTAAAGCTTCAAGATGGATTTGCAACAACATTTTTTCATGATTTACGCGACAGTCTTAATTTCAGGTTAGTTGCATTTCAACAATATATTCATTACGCCACTAAATATATTTTCCATGTTTTAATTTTTAAAAAGTGTTCAACTGATAGAAGGAGAATTAGCTGAGTGTAATACAACTATTCATACCATAAACAGCTTACAAGCTACAGGTCAATCGATTATCAATGGAGAAGCTGACATATCAATAGAATTTGCTTTGATGCTACCACAAACAGCGAGTAAAGTTGCATTTCTTCATCATTCAACTTGGGACAGGTGGGCATATTTATTAACTGCTCAGATATATATAAAGTATAATAATCTGTTTACTTTAAACTTCTCTTAAAGACTATTTGCCTTCTTTCGACAAGGAGAAGCTAGTACAGTTAGAAAAATATATACACAACCATTTCGCAGTGATCTATGGCTTGGTTTGCTTAGTATATGGATAATTACTGTTTGTTCAGTATTTGCTGTGAATCAGATACTAGCATTATCTTATAATGATGACTCGAGTATGTACAATGAAACAAGTTGGTCCGAATTATGGCTATGGGCACTGGGCACACTGTGTCAGCAAGGTGAAACAATATTTACAATGCTCTGTTTCTATATGAGTAATGCCCAGCTCAAAACAAGTGTTTTGGTACTAGTCATAAAATATTCTAAAAGACGAAAACAGCGAAATAAAAACTACACGGCGTTCAGATTTGACATTAGTCGAGCTTAGAGATACGACAAAAAATATTAATTCACATTTTCATTCAGAACAAGTGACCACAGACGCAT
>VCNE01009678.1:0-12691 GCA_009869805.1 Oncopodura yosiiana
TTCAGTGCAATCAAAAGGTATTATTTTATTAATATTTAAAATTTTTTATTGTATTAATAATTTTCTGTATTTATTATAGATACCAAAAAGGAATTACAATTCTTGAAGATTATCCTGTACTTCGTAGAGCAGATGAAGAAACACGTTGCAAAAATTTACATCCTTTGTACATGAATCTCTCTCAATGTTTTATAAAAATAGAAAAATATGCTAGAGCATGTATTACTTGCAAGCTTGCTTTGAGATGTAATCAAACTGAAGATTGGTACAAATTGTATTATCGGTATGAATATTATAATAATAATAAGTGCCTGAGTAATGTCTAATCCTTTCGATTCATTTAGATTTTCTCTAGCAAAACTCTCTTTGGGACAACCAGATGTAGCAAAAGACCTTTGCAAAAAAGGACTAAAATTGGCTCCAAAAAATTTTAATCTTTTGGAACTCATGAAAAAGGTAACTCAACTCGATTACCTGTTATGAATTCTGGTTTCAAATTTTGATTTTTTTAAAATACAGATTGAATATGAAATGAAAGAACAGAAAGCAGCAGATCAAAGTGTACTTCTAAGTATGGGAAAAGCAGCTTTTGGAGATACATTGCCCAAAGACTGAAGATGTGAAGTGAAGATGTTACTTGCTGAAGAAGAAGACGAAGGAATTATTTCTATTTGTAGATGAATTGACTGAAGTTATACTTATAAATTATGACGTGAGAAACTGTCTTTCATATTGTGAATTCTGAAAGTTTGTTAAATATAGAAGTTTATAGAAAAGTAAATCAATTTATTTGATATTCTTCAAATGTGTTCCTATTATTCTAGTTTATGAAATTAATTCCAAGTTAAATATTTTCCATGTTTAATAAAATAATTGTAATAGCAAGATATAATAATAAAACTGTTTGTATATCATATTTATTCCACATAAATTAAACATTTAATAATTTTGGAACCAAAAAGAATTATTACCAAATTAGGTGTTTTATTATGAATTTTTTAAAGTTTTATTGTTTATAAATTTTCTGGTATTATTATGAGGTCGTATTCATAATATTACTTGATCCTTATTGTTGCGTCGTCGGTGAGAATTTTCAACAAACTTAACGCAAACTCATTTTACTGGCACAAGTTTTTCTTTTTCTGTTTTCTATGTATGTAGTCTGTAACAGATATTTATATTGCTTATGTAAATGCCCAACAACAATTCAATATATATTTATAGTCTTCTTCTTACAAACGATACAACATTTACTAAAAATTCTATATATTTATACTTAATCCTCAATTATGTGAGAATATCCTCTCTGTCTATTTAAGTAATCACACAAAAATACATGTTATTTCTATATACAATAATTAATACTATCCAGTAAGAATTATATGTAATTTACTGTATATTACTTACTTGTATCATAAGTGTAATAGAAAACATCATATAATTATTTTTTTTTTGCTATATACATATACTTAAGTAATTAGTGTCATTTTATTAACCTATTATAATACACTATGTACTGTTACAGTGTACAAGTTGTTTCTTTAAAACAAAAAAGCAAAATAATGCTGTATTCCTTAAAAATTAGATAGCCTCCTTGCTTTTAGAATTGCTCCCGTCATCAGGCACCGGAAGTTATTTGAAAGTCAGTCTTTCTTCACATACATTCTCCTTCATCTTTCACTTTATATTAAAATTATAGTACTTTCTTAAAACTATTCACAATAAAATATAATAATATGACACACATTATGAACAGAGAGAGGATTTATAATTATTATTAGTTATTTATAATAATGTATACTGGTATGTATGGATGGACTACCACTAAAAAGGCACTATGACACAACATTGATTAATAATAAATTGAGAAAAAAAAACAAAAGGGACGGATTACTTTTGGACAGGATCAAACAAACAAAAATCCATATTGTGACGATTGCTTAAAATTGAACACACTATGAAAACATTCTTTTTCTCTTGTGGTAGCGTATATATACTAAATTATATTATTTAAGTCAATTAATATATACTTTTTCTTGATAAAAAATAACAGCCTCTTGTGCACAGTTTCAAAAAATTATTTGTTATGATATTAACTTCAAGTCTCTTGTGTTGTATCTGTATGCTCATTGTCTTCAGGTAGCTCTGGCTCTAATGGCTCTTCTTCAATTTCATCCTCTGATGAGCAATTAGAACACCTGAAATGAAATAAGGGGTAATATAAGAATCACTGAAAGGAGTCACTTTTCATTAGTTTTTTTTTGATGACACTTACCTACTCTCATCAATACCATAATTAATACATGTTCTCCCAATACATTCACAGCATCTATATGTAGATTAAAAGTTTCGTTCAGTCATCAATTTTTACAGTTATAATTATAATTCTGTTTATTGACTTACCCATCATGAAACCATCTGAAATAAGATGCTCCCATTGAATGACATGAGTTTTTACATTTATTTAATGGCATACATTGAGACATGTACGCCACTGTGCAATTCACCGTCACAATGTCTTTCGTTGGATCAACTACTATTCTTCCATCTGCCACAGCTATATACATATAAAATACAGCAATCAGAATAAAAGTGATTGTTAAAAAAAACAACTAAATTAGACTCTTACTGTAGGCACTTTCTGAAGGAGTCTCTGGTTTTGGTTGAAACCAAGATTGGTCAATATCAATAGGAAAGGTGAAAGTTGCCCATCTTCCCTGTAGATCTTTCTCCTCTGTAAGAATATTGAACAAATCAGGCATTGGCTCTTTTAAATCGCCAACCTGACTATGCATCATGACATGGTTTGTAGCATTGGGCTTAGGGCATAGCTCTATAAGAACAAATTAAAAAAGAAAAAAATATATAATAATTGCCACATAATACAAACAGATACAATACATTATTATTATTAGTTGCAAGTTCCTAATTCAGAAATGTCTTCCTTCCTAAAATGGTCAGAAGATCTAGGTGAGGCAAAAGGTGTCTATATGTCTAACATGACCAACTACGTTTGAAATAAATTTGCATTACAAATTGCTCATCATCTTTTTTTTCTTCTTGTTCTTATCTTCTTATGATATGCATATGATACGAAGATTGTGTGGTGTGCAATATGAGCCTTTTTCATAAAAAAAATAAAGAACTCACTAGCTACTTTTAGTTGTATAGAAGATGGAGAGATGATTAGCATTCTCTACTACTTTGCTATTACCCGTTTCAAAAACTTGTTTAGAAAAGGTGTGCCTTTAATCTTCAATCTTCTTCTGACAAGTGTGCAGGTAACACATAATAATAATATAAAGGAAAATCCTTCCATTTTAGATTTTTTTTGCACAAAATGCAAAAACAACATAACTTCATACAACACACACATGCAAATTTCTGTAAAAATCGGAACTTTGCTCCACACCTACTCTTTTAGTTAGCTTTAACTCTGTTTTTTGTCATATACCAGTTTTTATGTGTGCAGAAAATATTCATTCATGAAATCTTCTCTCGTTCATTCAAAATGATACAACAACATGTGCTCTTTTATATCTACTTTATAGAAAAGTGGAGGCGTTGAATGTTGAATTGCGTAGATTGTTATAGCTAAACTTACATAAAAGCATTTATGTAAAAGAATCTTTTTTATACTCACCGACACATGAGCAGCATTCACTGTAGAGGTAACTTAAACAGTCAAAGCATTCCTATTGAATTAAAATATAATTTTGTTAGTTATAAATTCTTCTTTATATAGATATATAGATTGAATAATGTTTTTTTCACCTTGCAACAACTGCAATTCCTCATTTCACATTTACAAGACTGTGTAAGTGTACATTTGGACACTATACTAGCACAAACAGCTTCATTACAAGAATTAGCCATATCAACTTTGATGGAAAGTATCAGTAAAAGTATAGTAGCTGCTGTGAGACTAAATGCTACAAATGTTGTTGTAGATGAGAACAATCCTGAGGATGACGAGGAACGATCCATGATCTGTGATTTAATGATTCTTCTGAAAAAAATTAAAATTAAAAAAAAAAAAAATTCAATTTAGATTTTGGACAAAGTCTTATAAATAATTCAACTCTTTTTATTATAACGTACACAGAAAAGCGTATTAATCAAAATTATTTGAGAATAGTACGTCCCTACAATTAACTCTTACTCTCCTCCCATCTGCTTTAATTTTTGATATCTAAATAAAACAAATCTTACTGAGATTTCTAATGTGGTGTATGACTCTTCAAATTTTTACAAACGTTTGAGTTCGAAAGGTGTATTAAAAAGATTGGCAAAAAAGAATGATTAATTTCTCTGTAAACAAAATATGATTTACGTCGTACGCTCACCACTACTTACTAACAATCTACACACATATGTACACTACATTTATGATGGATTCTTCTCTTCATCTTCTCTCTACTGACCAAACACTTCCATTACTACAATGAAATGACCAACCCTCTTCTCTATGTCATATACCTAAAAATTTCCACTCAAAAAATTCATATAAGCCAAAAGCTATTAAACAAAATGCTTAGCTCAAAGTCAACCTATTATATGAAATATCATATGAATAATATACACATATATAGTACACATCTATATGCATTATTATAAAGACAACGACGACGAAGAATAAGTATCTTGTAGATTTTAATAATGTGTGTACACTATAGTTATATGCTCACTCATCTTCAAACTTCAAGAGAGTCATAAATATGCATGTGATGATTACTAATAGCGTACTACAGACAATTATTTGTTCAAATGTTGCCAGCTAGTCTACCAAGTCCAAAAATTCTCTTTGTTAGTCTTTCTGTCTCTTCTGACGTAGAAAAATGAGCTCCAATATTTTTTCTCTTTGCTTTGGACAAGTGCATCTCAACAATGTAACAACTTTTTTTGAAAATTTCAGAGGATGACATGAGATGAGACGAAGAAGCATTTGACATAATGTCAAACTGCAAGACCAAAAATTCCAAAAGAGATTTTTTCCCTTCTAAAGCTACTTAGTTTATCTCTCTACTTTAAGGAATTGAGAGTTGTTGGACTTGACATGAGAATATAAAACTGTCATGATCAGGAGCAGCACTATATAGGAATTTCAAAATTCCATGTTTCATTCATATTAAGTCCTTATTCTCTCTCTCTGTTGTAGAAAAGCTTTAGATGATTACTACATGTAACAACAGCAGAGTCTACCACATAAAAGGTAAAAGGCACTCAAACAATCTAAGTATGGCACTTGAAACTTCAATGTTCAACTCCAGTCAAAAAACAGAGAAGAAGAGAGAGAGAGATAAAAGAAGACAGAAAGAGAGAGAGAGAGAGAGAATGTCTTTCATAATATAAAACAAGGGTGAGATTTTTTGTGTCTTCGTTGGCTTTAAGAACATCAGAGAGTTTGAATGCAGGTGTTGAGGTTTGATTAGATGCTTAAGAAACGAAAAGAGACGACTCTCTTCTCTTGAAACTTTTATAGGAGAGTTTTAAAGGCATATACAAGGTCAAGAAGAAGAAATGTTTGAAAGAGAATATAATATATATATAAAGTTAGAGACGAAGAAGAAGAAGAGATTCAGAAAAGCTCATGATATGATGTATAATTATGAGATGAAGTTTAGAGCGGTGCATTGCATGGAGGATGAAGAAGATAGAAAAATGATGATGTGATGTGATGTATAGTGGTGGTGGTGGTGTATTAGAAGAAGATGACAAAGGCAAACAACAACCTCATAGCATATTATATATATATATATTGTTTGCCATGCAATAATATTACTTTTGCCATTCTTCTTTTTACTATTATGGTCCTTTAATTTTGATGCCGTGCCTATTTTATTCTCTTCTAAACAGACTTTACAATATATACGGCAATAATCATTATCATCTCTTCGTCTTCTTTTTCTTCACCATATTGCATATCACGTTTAAACAATTCTAATACATGCAACAAGACACTGCTAAAGTCTACTCATTGCAACAACTTTACTTTGAAGCATCTTATCTGATGAGTATAAGTAAATGTGGGTGCGATACGACTATTAAACACATGTACATCACATATTAATCATCGATTGGTTTCCTCTTGGAATGTATTGAATGTAAAGGTCTTTTAACACATGACAGATGTAATATTCAGTCCAAGTGTTGAGGAATATGAATTTTATTAGATGTTTAGCCTATTGTACAAAGTGTGATATATCACAGAGAAGAGAGAAAGAGCTAGGAAAAAAATGTTTGAGAGAAAAAGATTTCTTGAAAAGGGCTTGGAGGAGTGTGAGTTTTAAATGTGCAGGTGTATAAGACACTTTATGTCGAAGTCAATAATTGAATTCCAAAATCACATCTAGCCGAAAGATTCATTTGCACTTGATATCTTATTCTAAACTTATACTCGTCGTTAATCTAAAAAAAAAGTTTTTTTTATATTGTAAAGACCAAAACTTTTCAAAAGTCCTTACTTCACTTCCTGTAATGAATCTTCTGATGTGATTCTTGTGACAAAACTCAAAGGTTATTGTAGAATAGAGGTGAATTACGTTTTCTTTCTACGTCGTCATCAACAATACACACACACCTTCTAACTACAAGAAGATATATATTTTTCATAATGTACAATATTATGTATGTGACCTGGGGATAAAAAAAAAGATGAGACCTTCTTCTCTCTTGCATGCTTTGCTTACATATATATATATATATGAGAGAAGATGAGAGATTCTTGAGACAAGAAGAGGTGAGGTAATCTTTTTGTTATATAGAAGAAGAGTCTTCATCTCTAGCTCTCTCTTTGCTACTCGCATATCTACTTACATTACATTACAATTACACTCGCAAGAGACTCATTGACGCCTTGTTGTAGTAAATATAGAATTACACTTTTGTATTATATGAAGAGAACTTTACAAGATGGGCCGAACATATAATAGAAAATGAGTATAACAATGCATAGTACTATATATGTGAGAAATACAACAACAACAACAATACTAAAGGAAGAAGAAAAGACCAAACGGTTGTTGCAGGTTTTTGATGATGTAGACGAGTAGACTGCGTCTTTTTCAGACCGTATGGCGCCTTGGCTCTTGTTCACTTTTTTCATTTAACTATATACTAACCAACAACACTAGGCAATGTCTACTCTGGACAAGTTTTATATACTATCACATGTATCATTTACATTTTATGATGTGAACTTCAACAGAGAGAGTTCTACTAGATACTATAAGAGAAGTAATAGATGATTACATCAGATACTTCCTTACTCTAAAACTGCCATGTGTAGCAAGTATCATTTTGACTGAGTAACTCACTTAAAAAACAGCAACAACTTCAAAAGAAACTAAAAAAAATTAAACTTACCGTATAATGTCAACAATATAATAACAGAGCACAATGGTACTACGCAAAGTGTAAAGAGCAACTATAAAGTCCACCAGGATTTGCTTTGAGATTAAATAGGAATTTAATCAAATTAATAGCATCAAATTCTATAAGAAGAGTGTGAGTCATCCACTATTTTCGCTTTTAGAGTAAAACTCTTAGTTGATGTTGATGCTCACTTTTCCAATGAATAAAAAAACTTGTTACGTAAATGTCTTATGATGACTTCACAACAGCAATAAGAAGAAGAAGAAACTAGTTGAGTAGTGAAGCTTTGAAACAGGACCACGATCACGATTTTTTGAGCACTTACACTTAACACACATAATTTATGTATCAGACAGAGTATATTATGATTGAGCGTTGTAGTAGAACACTAGAACAGTGTGCTAATCTTGTTACTTGTTACTTCCGATGATTTTTTTTCAACCTTCACTCACTTTGAAGAGGAAACTTGCAATTTTTTGAAAGCAATATTATAAGAGAGTATGTCAGTAACGTAATTCTGATTCACAAAATTTCTTCCAAAAAACTATGAATGATTTTCTTCGACGCCAGGTTATAGGGCACCAGTGAAAAAATTATAATGTACTTACATATATATAGGAGACTCGTTTTGTTGCTCATTCACTTTAGCCAAAAAATCTTGCGAAAATATACAACTCTTCTCTTCATAATATTATTCATAATTTCTACAACAAAAAAGGAAAGACTCACACACTCCTACACATCAAGCGAAGAAGAACATTGTACACACAAGAAGAAGAAACTCATCACAAATTTACAGTTCAGATGATAATTGAGTACATGTATGTATGTATCTATATAATCACTTCTCTCATATGTAATTTCACAACTAGATTTTTCTAGATGATACTAGCTCTCTTTAGCACATTTAGTTTATAGTTATATGATCTATTTTTAAGAGCAAGAAGGTCAGTTCACTTTGCTTCTTTTTTTAAATACGTCTCCCTTTATAATACTAATAATCTCTTCTTCACTCAATTTCCAATAATAAAAGTTCAACCACTTTTTTAAGAGAAACGTGTTGGTCGTCACTCTTTTGCTCTAATATAAGTCGAGTAGTTGTTGGACTCTTTTCCATATTCAATTTTTGTGTTGTAAAAATTTTCTAGTGTATGACAAACAAAAGGTATGTATGTAGTAGTACTAGTAAAATGCATGTAAGTATATTATTACCACTTGAAAAATATTAAGAGCACACCTGAACTCAAGAATCTCTCAAGAATGAATGAATGAACATTTTGATGGTATGGTGTCGAGGGATTTTTTTTTCTTCTTCTTCTTCGAGTACTTGTCAGCCACCTACAACTATACATACAATAACTACCAACACACACTCACAGGTAGAGAGTTAGAAGTAATATGGTATTTCTTCTTCTACAAACCAAAAGCCTTTTCTTTGTCAATTTCATGTAAGCTCTCTTCTCTTCTTGGCTGCATGCATATGGAATGGAAATAATAGGATTTTCTCACTCGTCAACGTTGTCCTAAAGGATTGTAAAAGGAATCATATATTTTATATCTATACTACTAAAGTATTGTTGTTAAATATGTGCAAGATATTTCAACTTTTATCAAACTTACTACATACGGTTATAAAATAGCCCAGGAGAAGAGGAGTATAGTAAGTATATGGCAAATGTAATGGGTACTTGTAACAGTCAGCGTTCCACTATAAAGGAGTACTACACACACTACCTATGGTGTCTTCTTGAAATGAAGAAGAGTCTTCTCTCTTTGAAACAAACACTAATGGTAATATTCTGTTGTGCTAATGGTTTGTCTTTTGACCATCAACACCACCACCACGACCAAGACTTAATATACTATTATTTTTGCGTGGTGGTTGAAGAGAGATGATGATGAGTAGGCTGTGTTATGTGTGGTTTGCCTTTATAGTATATATAATTTATTTATTGTACCACAAAGAAAGTTGAAATAACAATTATTATTATCACTTTACGAGTGAGTTGCACCTTAAAATCACTTTTGAAGTTGACTTTTATTATGAGTGCAACTGTAACAACTCTGATGATATCAATGACAAAGTAAGAGTAAAAAGGAAGGCCAAGACAAAAACTTTCAAAGAACAACAAGATTTTAAGAGACTATCTCTCTTCTCTTCTCTTCTCTTCTCACTTCTGTGTTTAAGTATACTGGAGATGATGTACTCCTCTTCTTCGTCTTAAATATTAGGGAAACCTTCAGAAAGTTATGAACTGCGTATGGATTATGATGAACTCGAACTTCTCTCTCTCTCTCTCTCTCTCTCTCTCTCTCTCTCTGTGGACATACTGTCTTGTCTTGAGGCCAGAGTGCCATTAGTTCCAGAAAAACCAAAGGGACTTATTTACTGCAATGTCAAACAGGCATAGAGGAGTAATATATATATAGAAGTAATAACTAATAAGGAAAGCTTGAAGAAGAAGACAACCAGTATATAGCTAAAGTGATGAGTTAAGGATACATAGTTTGTTGTTGGGAACATAATATGAAAACACATGCACATGGATAGTTTCTTTATAGAATAGTAGTAGTAGAGGATGGATATATGTACAGTAACAAAACAATGTGTTAAAGTTATATTTTGAAAATGACTGCAAACGAGAACAACAACGTAAGGTAAAAGGACCACAAGACTATATAACCTTTGAAATATAACAAGGCTTTAGTTCTCTCACATATTTATATCTATCTCTAGAAACTATGGACAAGTTGAAAAGAAGGTAAAAAAGGCAAGGGGGTTAGTTAAGAAAATTATTTGGGATTTGAAAACACGAACAACATTGTGAAGATAGTTTGACTCTCTTCTGTCTAGCTTGACTTGTTATATAAGAAATTGAGATACTCTTTATAAAACGAAAGGAAGACGAAGTAAGTATATCTATGGAGCAGAGAGAAGATGTAACGAAGAAGGAAAAAAACTAAAAGGGCCTTTCCTGATTCTTCTTTTCCATTGTACTAGCTCATTATTTGGTTTGGGTTTGGCCACCTGAGAGATCTTCTTCTTTCTCCCTAGTTCTTCTTGACTAAAGTTCAGAAAGATGATGCAGTCTTCTTTAATATATATATATATATATATATGCGTTGTTCTTAATGTTCCATCTCAATCTAGTATATATGTGTAGTATTATTATTATTATTTGTATATATATTGTTGATCGTCATCATTCCTTATTCCACCTGCTGAGAAATGCTGCTGGACTTTTATATACTAAAGTACACAAAAGTGATGCATTAATGCACTGCACACCACATGAGAAATGCTAGTTATTTTTTTACATTATAAAAGGACCGACTGGAGAAGATGAAGATGAACAACTCAAATCACTCTTTCTCTCTCTCGCCCACATAAGTTTATTTTGTGATATTATTATTACGATGTTATATATGTATGTATATATATATTTCTTTTTTTAAGCTACTCTATTACTATTGTATATACATATATATTTTGTTATTATTGTGAGTTTTTTTGAATTGCTAGAGGCATTTTATTTTTCCTAAAAATGATCACCCTTCTCTCATGATGAAAAGGACTATAAAAGATATATATGTCTACTATACATGGGTACTTTTGTTTCTTCTATAAGGTTAAAGGTTTAGCCCTGTATGTGTTGCTCTCTGACTCTTTTAAAACTTTTTCCAAAAGAAGATATAATAACTGGAGGATGAAGAGAGCGAGAAGAAAACGCCATAACAAAAAGACTTTTATTCTGTATATTGTTGCAAAGGTACGATATGTCAAGTCAAGGGGGATTTTTTCTTTCTCTGTGTACCTTAGGCTTCACTTCATCGTCTTATTCTTCATTTCATTCTCTCTATTGTATACCTGGACAATAATAATACATGTGTACACACATTTTTGTACTGGTAGACAAGACGAAGACAGTCAAAAGTTGATGTGTATTGTATTCTTCTTCTTTTAACATCTATTTTCTTACCATTTAAGCTTCGAAAGCATTTGAAACATGTGTATATATACTTCATTTCATACTTTTACCAATTTCTAAATGTATATATATATATATGTCTTATAAGAGTTTTTTAACATTGTGGAATGCAGAAGAGATAAATAAAAAAGCTATATATCTACTTACATATCCTTCCTTTGATTGAATTTACATATTAAACATAAGCCTAGTACATAGTGCCATTTGGTCTGCTGTGTCTTCTTCTACTTTTTGTTCATTTTTCTCATTATATACATATATTACAAACACACACAATAATATATACATATGGACGCTGGCTTCAACATTGTTGCATTGGAACATCCCAATTATATTACTTTATACTACTATATCTCATCTAAAATAATATATGAACAAAACCTCATACCTTGAGAGTTTTTGGGCACGAGAGAGCCTTCAGGTCTTATAGAATTTCTTACTCAGCAGGCCATAATATTTCTCTCTCTCTCTCTTTATATTCTATAGTTTATTCTAATACATTTATAATATATTCATTATCAGCATAGAGGTAAAAGTCTCACAGAGATCTAACAGAAAGAGAACAAGATTGATGATTTGATGGTACAATGTACTCTCTAAAGGCTAATATACATTTTAAACTTAACGTCAACGTCACTGCATGCACTATATATATGTACCTGTTATACCATGAAGATGATATATTTTGAGAAAACAAACAAAGATAATATATAGTGTAGAAAACAATTGTAAAAGTATTTTTCAACTACCGTCAAAAAGTCAACTACACGCTGCTCCCTTGTAGAGAGTGTATGTGTGTGTTCCCAAATTCCTTCACAATCGGATATCGCACGCAAAGAAAAAAGAATATAAATATAAGGGGAGCACACAACTTTTGAAAACAAGAGAGAGAGAAAATGAGTACAGGAAAAAATGGTCATCCTAATCATCATTTTCAAAGAAAGGGAGAATTTCTACTATATAGTCTATCACATCACACGCAATCAATGATCGCATAGTAGTTCTTCTTATTATTATTACACAAAAATGTTTCATAAAACAACTTTGGAAAAAGGAAAAGAAAGAGAGAGAGAGAGAGAAGAAAAAAATCAAGACAAAATATATGCTTTTTCATCTCGTTTTTCATTTCATCATCATACTCTTTGACTCGATGGATCTATATGCTTGTAAGTGTACTTGCTATAAGTTTATTACCTGTTGTAAGATACTTGTGTTGGTTGCGGGAGCAGAAGCTTATTAGAGGGATGAATGTTATGTGTGTTCTGTTCTTTATCAAAAAATATATACTTTTTTTACTCTCTCATCCTGACATTGCATTGTTGAGCGAA
>VCNE01009690.1:0-62834 GCA_009869805.1 Oncopodura yosiiana
GAAAAAGACAAAATTACACAGAACTTTTGATCACAGTGAAATCGACATTCAATTTTTTCACTAAATTTCGATAATTTTATAAAGATGAGTTGGTGAAAAAATTGAATGTCGATTTCACTGTGGTCAAAAGTTCTGTTAATAAAACAAATTTGTTTTTTTCACTCATTGCTTTAGAACGGAAATGTGCGTAGCTTAACGCCACTCACTACATTTTTGCAACATATCGTGTTTTAGATTATTTTATGACAAGCTCCAAAACACTTGTTTTGAGCTAGGCATTACTCATAAATATTAATTATTTTTAATAGTTACTAATTAGAAATATATTATTAAAACATTTCTTTTTTCTTTTTATTCAGAGAAATAAAATGGACACGAACTTTTCTTCAAACAACCCTTCGATCAAACATTTTGTTCCAAAAGTAGCTAGCTTATATGACAATCTACCACCTGAAGGGACTTCTTCTCATCAACCAATCTCGACTCCTTTCTTTACATCTCTATCTTCTAAATTGGGATTATTGTTACCAAATCCAGCTCCAGATATTGAAGAAGCTGTAGAAGAATCTCCTGTTCCACCAGCTCAACCTGTTGTCAGTTCTATTCCAGTAAATGAATCATCTGATGAACCTAGAAAGAAAAAATATGCCAAGGAAGCTTGGCCTGGTAAAAAGACTGGATCTAGTAGTGGTAACTTGCTTGTTTAGAGCATTTATATTCAGTTTATACATACTTCTATAATTTTCTACTAGTATATATGTATAGGTAATATTTGGAACCACCTTTCCTAAACAACATTGAATGCATAGAATTTAATGAGTACGCATGGTAAGAGTCACTCTCATACTTTACTTATTCTCTGTCAAAACGGAAATCTAATTATTAGTAACCGAATAGTGTTTAAAATACAGCAATTGAAATTAAACAAAAAAAAATTGATTTATACTATCATCACTACTAATCTAGAAAATCCTATATGACAATTTAACTGTCATGCATCATATATATTCTTTCTCTGCAGCAAATGAAATTTCTTCAGGTGTTAATTTACTAAAGACTAAAGAAGACGCTATATATTGTTATCGCTAATGAATTGATATCTAAGTAATGATATAGTAGATATCACCAAATTCTAGTCTGTACTTTTTGTACACAAAAAAAACAAATACACATGTTCATTTATATTATATGTACATACATATACTTTTATGTCAAATAAATATGATTAGACTGTCTAATATTAATTAAATTTAGTTTGTATAGTTGTTTCAATATTTCATATTATTAATATGTTATCTTCTTATTAAGTGTGAGTTTTTTTAAAGTTTTGTTTAATAGTTTCGTAGTTAAGAAGAATAATGCATATTGTTTGTAATAATGTATCATTTTCTTATCTACTTCTCCAGATCCTTTATTATTGTGTATTTATATTATGTGTTTACTTTGTTTTTCTCTATTATGACATTTGTAGTTGTAAGGAAGATTTCCGTCTGAAATTATATTAAGTCATACCAAGGGGAATATGTAGTAGTTGTATGAAAACACAAATTTTTTTATCTTATTTCATCTAACGTAATAAATCAAAGAGAGAAGTTGACAGATTTGAGTACTATTCAAAATAATTTATTTTAATCATGCAATTAGCATTTCAACAATATGAAAAAACATTATAATATAAAACTCTTAGTTTATGTAAAAAAAATATAATCACCACATTATTGTAGCAAAAGAAGTTCTTGCCTTACATTTGTTTGTGGGTAAGGAAAAAAGGGTATATGCATCAACATGAAGGAAATTGAAAAGGAATAGAGAAGTAGAGAGCTTTCTTGCTACTCTCTCTCTCTCTCTTTCCTTCACACTTTTTATAAACAAACATCATGACAAACTAAAATAATATATATATATAGATATATTACTTTTTTACGACATCAGGTAGAATTGTTTTCGTACACGCTCACATATACTAAAATATAGTACATAACACTAATTGTAACATTACAGCTAAAGTATATAGCTCTGCAACTTTGCTATAAATGTAAGTAATAATAATTCAGAGATATGACTTTACAAAAATATATTTATATACATATATATTGTTCTTTTGAGACAGACATTGTCACTGAGATGCGTATACACCACACATATGAAACAAATAAAAAAAAGCCCACCCAATAAAACGATTCATGAGCATAAAACATATAGGTATACTAAATAAGATTTTACTACTACTATAATTATGATGATACCAGTTCTTGTTATTTATTCTTATTAAATTATTACCTTCATAAGGAGTCTCTAAAACTGGTATTATCTGAGTCTTCATAGAGATGACGGTTGGAGCTTGATCGCGATTCGTTTCTGCGAGATGACTTTCCTTTTTTGGCTAAAAAATGAAGACTTAAAGATGCTACGAGAATAGATAAAACTTTTACAACGAGCAAAGCAATCAAAAGTGAAATCCATATAGGTTTGTTGTCTTCTAGCCAATGTCTCATTTCTATTGCACAGCTTGCCTAAAAACAAAGACGAAAGGAGAAAAAGAAAAGATTTCATTAGTTGTTAGTATAAATGAGTCTGAGTGAGTCTGATGAGATTAAATACTTGTATTGTATTGAAAACAAAATCAGAAATTGTTTTTTTATTATTTTTTTTAAAAAAAAAGTGAAATTTTATGATATGTTTAGTATTATAGTATGTAAAGTTTTTATGTATTCTTATAAGTAGTAATATTTTAGTTCATATATAGTCATATGATAAGTGATACTGTTAATTTTTCATTCATATTTACATTTTATCAACAAAACTGCACATCCTTTTGCTGTAACTTATATATGTTATGCTTCTTATTCGTAGTACTCATAAAATTGAAAAGTAAGAAGAGTAACAACACTAACACCACTATAAGACAAATGAATGGCTATATGTATGTATATGATTTGTAAGAAAAAAAGTTAAATAGGTGATTCACACAGACAATGATGTGACACATTACTTACTTACTTATAGCGTGAGAATATTGTAGGATGTAATGCAATGAAACGGAAGGAAAGCATACTGAACTATATAAACAACACAACACTAACTAAACAACTATCATATAGGTAAGTAACTACATAGCATCTTCACGCACTTGTTACATTTTCAAAAGTCAAAGTAGTGAAACAATTGTAGAGCACGTAAAACGCATAAAATGAGAGAGCAAAAGTATTTAGTACTCTACTTCTTGATCTATGTAAAAAATTGTAACTACACCTCTATCTGGTTACTGTAAACCATGAGGACTTATTATTGTTCTTTTAGATGATAAGTAGAGCTACATTTTATAGCTTCTTCGTCTTCTCTCAGGAAATGAAGTGGAAAGTGTATATAACCTATGTGTATGTAGCAAATACTAACACACAACAATGTCTCATGTAATTACAGTAGTTGCCGTAGACATTGCTATATGAATGTTTGTTTCGTTTATTTATTTACTAGAACGACGACAATACAATATATAATATAATATGAGGGTAGTAAAAAGTAGTAATAAGATACACTGCGGTAGTTAAAAAAAGACTTATTGAGTTTTAATGTCATTGAAGAAAATGAAACAAAAGACCCATGATGTTAAGTTTATATGTATTAACTAGTAGTAGTGAGACTTTATACTTTTTTTTGTACTCATTGGATATTGTTGCAATTATAAAAGAGTACAAGCTCTAAATATTTTACCTGTTTTAAGCGTTTTTCGCCTTGATGAATTTCGTAGCAAGAGGGGTCCATAAGATAATTGTTGTCTGCAAACTCTCTTGGTCCTCTGAAGCCACAACATTCCAACTGTAAATGAGAAGAATAACAAAACACAATGTATAAAAATCACGGTAATTCATTCTTAAATGTCATAGTTCTGTCTGTCTTCATTTATTACTAGTGCGTTCATTCTTCTTCTTCTCATCATCTAATGATGACAGATGCCTAATAGACATTGCCTCTAAAGTCAACAGCGGTATCCTTTTAAGTCTCACATTGCCTCCTTTCAATAAACAAAGTCCGTATACAATCAACAATAATGCACATTGTAATGCATTTTGTAGAATAATAGTAGACAGACATGCAAATATATTTACTAAATTGATGTATAGGTACATATATTCTATTGTGAATATCAATTTGTGATATACATATTCAGGTAATATCAATTTAAATCCATCATTTCTATTTACTTTGTCATATATGTACTAAAAATATAATTTGTATATTTTAGGACGGTATTTAAATTAAAGCAAGACAATTTCAGCACAGAGAAAAAACACAAATAAAACATGGAGTAATAGTAATAAAGAAAGTTCTTATTCTTCTTCTTACCGAGTTTTGAATTAGATTACGAGTACTTTGATTAACTTCCATCCAACCAAAGCGAAGAATGTCTTCCATCTAAAAGAAAAGAGAAACAACATTCATTCATCATGATTTTTCATGTGATATCTTCTATAAGAGGTGTATTTAAAATAGACTTTTATATTTAGCTGTAGAATGTAGTTATGCATTCTATACAAAAAAACCTCATTCAAATTCAAATTCTACATTGTTTAAATTCATCAAAATACAAGAGTATTATTATTATTCACAATGTACTTGCAATAATAGCCAAGTACTACTTGTTTTTGGAAGTGTATTATAATGTTGTGGATGCTAGCCAGGAAAAATATAAGATGAGCTACTATTACTTTTTGCTTCTTACTTTACATCTTGTCTTCTACATCACAGATTTTTCACGTGGTAAAGGATTGAAGGAATAGAAAGTCTAATTTCTATTGTCATTGGCCTAGTGGCTTACTGTCTCATGTCTCCACTAAATAAATCTGATTACACAGTTATTTTATGTGTTTAGATACACATTTGTTTCTTATATTGCTTGATTACAATAAAATATAAGTTTGTAGTAATTTGTAGTGTATATATGACGAGAGAACTGTATAGTATGCACTGAAAAGGGAGGTCATATATATATATATATATATAATTCGTTAGTTTCAGTCAGTTTTTCAGGTGTTTGCGTTGATTCATTTTACAAATACTCTCTCAGTCAGTCAGTGATGTAGAGTGTTTGTTGTTGTAGTATATGATAGTGGTAAGCGCCACTTAAGTACTAATGTTGTTGTATAAAGAAAATACCAAAGCTAAATCGACAACAATAAATCCTCTCACAAAAGTTATAACTCAAAAAACAACAAACTGGGAATAGCATTACAAATCCTTTACTAAAAAACTTGAAAAATGTAAAGTCTTTCCTTAGGATTTACAAGAACTACACATATCCTGTATTCATAATTGTAGGGAAATGTTTTCATACAAATGTGAAGTTTTGAGATAATACTGTTTAGTCAAATGTTTGATAATGTATTCAGATTTTGAATTTCAGAATATGACATACAGTAAAAGTGTAGTACATAAAATACTTGGAAATAAAACGGCTCTAAAATTGTAATTTTTTTATGAATGACAAGATACATTACTGTTGTATAGATAGACAATCATACGATAGTCAAAATCTATAGGTGGAGAATAGTTCTTTAACAGAAAAAACTAATATTTGAAACTCACCTCAATACGTGCAATCTGAAGTGCTAATACTCCTCCAATTGCAGAAGTAACAGTCACGACCACCATTACAATGAACTAGATCAATTGAAAAAATCATATATAAAAGTCATAAATTGTAATATACATAATGTTTAAATTTTCACGTATAGAGCTATTATTATAGGTATAGTCAATATGTATGTATCAGAAAAGAAACTTTTATAGTGTAAGCGTAAGAAACTGAGCATTTACGTAATTAGTACTGTAGTAAATGTGATGTTCAAATCATAAATGATTACTTTTTCTTGTAAGTGCATACTCATACAAAATTTCTAAAAGATTTTTTACTCACCAATCGAATGATACATGCTGTCTCACTTGCGCCAGCTACCCATCCTACTAATCCTGTGAAGAATAATAAGAAGCCACTTCCAATGACGATATAAGTTAGAATCTGAAACGAAAAATAAAATATAAACCAATACATTCATACAACATTGCAAATAGTTTAATTAATGAATTGCTTAATCAAGTGTGAAATCAATGAAAAAGGACAGTAGTTACAATAAGTAAAAATAAATGATTTCGCACGCTATATGCATTAGGACATATATGAAAGTGAAATATATTTCGAATATGCGGATGTTATAAGATAAGAAGGAAAGGATTCTATGTGAAAGAAAGGAACGGAAAGAGTTGTTTGACATGCATCACATAATTTTTCCAACACTGTGTCGTATATATGTATACCATATGTCATGAAATTCTTATGAAAAATATCACATACATACATATATATACTTTTATATAGGACAATTTAGGTATATGTATATATTTTGTCTCTATGAAAGTATTATTAATAATTGCAATTTGAGAGTATGTAAACCTAATAAGTAACCTCATGTACATTTTACATATAGTGTATAAATTGAGAATTGTAAGCTTACTAATTTTAAATAGCTATATAAAAGTAAATTCAATGTGTTGTCTTACTGAAAAGCACAGCATGATGCTACAATAAAATGACAACACTTTTTCTCAATCTTCTCTCATCCCTGAAAGAAAAGACGTTTTACAAACAAATATATACTCAATTTCTACATCTCAAAAAGCTTCAAAAGTGTATGTATTCTGCAACTTACGTACATTTTACATTACATATCTAATTGCTTACAATTCTTTCATCTTTTCTCTGCATTATAGTATTCAAACATCTTTTCTATTCTGTATTCTGTATACGGCCAAATACGATGTTCATTCGTGTCAAAGTTAAACATGTGTAGCAAATCAGAAGTATATTTACAAATACTATTTGATTATTTCTCAATCTAATTTGTTCAAACATATTCGAACTACATATTTTACAATAAACTGATGCTATGGTTGCTATGCGTCAGAAATAAAATTTGAATATAGTTTTTGAGCTATAAAAAAGACTCCTTTCCCAGTATGTATAATTGATCATTGGTAAGAATACATCATAACTTATTATATATGTATGTGACATGTTACATCTGATTATAAAACACAAATTCCACGACACCTATTTTTGATACTACTTACTTTACTATGTAAATTATGTGCTTTTTCGTTTGACAGACTTGAATCAAGACTCTTGATTAATCTAATTTACAAAAATAATACTCACCAGTGTGCCTGATTGAAATTTCTGTATGGAGACTGAAGTTGATAGAATCCATGCAATATATCCAATAATAAAACACCCAACAAGCTGCAAAATTGAGAATATAATTAGATTTTAGCAATATATTCAAGCTTTTACATATATATTTTTACATTTGTTTACAAAGAATAATGAAAGGGAAACATATGGGCAATGAACTTCCTGTAACTATACTGGACTATGTTTGTATGGTACCAGGCTATAGTGTAAACTAATTTCAACTCTTTTAGAACATAACTTGCTTCTATCTATAGTATACACAAATGTGGTCTTTGAGTATTGTTATTGTAGTACACCTGACCTACACACACTTCATTTTAACATAAAAATGTATTTTATTTATGACAGTACCTCAAGTTTATGATTTGCTTCTGATGAGATATTGCAAAAATGATATATACGATAAAGATATTACAAAAATAACAATGCAAGAGCAAAGTGTACATATACCATAGTAGGGAGAAATGATACATTTATATGGCACAAAAAAAAAGGAACTTCTCTCTAGGTGTGTGGCTTGGCTACTATCAAATATCATGGCATGATGTATCATATAATTTGAAGAGGTCTAGTGGAAAGAATCAGATGAATACAAAGAAAAACCATTAAGCCTTAACTTAAGTTGTAATGGTCACGCTGAGAATTATATATGACTCTTTATAAAGAATCTTATCATAAGTTTTCATCCAAGATGCTCTGTTTATGAGCAGAAGCTCTTTTTTATATATATTTGGAAGTATGTATATTGCAATTTGTGAGAAATGAGAAATCTGTGTTATATGTACATGACTAAAAAGTCATATGTGAATTAGCTTCCATTTACTTGTTCTAAAAATGTAAAATTATGGCCTCATAAAATTTTTGGTAATAAAAAAACCTTTTGCTTTACTTAAAGTTTGGAAAGAGATGCTTTCTTCTTGACAGAACAATGCTATATAGATACATTTGTAGCAACACAACACAACGGCAAATATTATACTAATATTTTTTAAATATAATTCACTCATCTAGAAAGAATGTATGAATATCATAAGAAAAGTATTATAATCTTACAGTCAGTTTCACTTCGGGCAAATGAGTATAATAATAATGTAATCATTGAACACAATGTGTACTGCACAGCATGAGAATATGACAAAATGAAATGAATTTTTTCTATTTTATATTTGAACGACAAACTAAAAGAGTGTACACACGTAATACTATATAACTCATAAAAAAAGTAAATTGTTGAGCATAACAATATATTATAGCATAATCTAAAGTTAATTAACTGAAAGATTTTCTTCTTATTTCTTTTGTCAAATGAAATAAAGTAATTTTCTTATGAAGGTCTTACTGTGAAACTAGTTATTATATTGTATTACGCAAAACATAAAACAACATTTATTACACATTATAATGCCTATCAATTTATAACGTCTCAAAATACATATTTATTGGAACTTACAAAAATTAAGACTGCCAATCCTGTGAGTAGATGACCTAACCATCCAATTGAAACTCGGCTTTTCTTCATAATTATTTGATTTTGTTTACTACAATTTTAAGATCACTACACAATTAGATAATCTCCTCTTCTTCTTGCTCAAAATATCAAATTTCACTACAAGTAACATAAATCCAAATAATTAGCTCCCATCATCTTTTCCAGTACCTGAGCTTAATTTGTACTCATGACTTTGAGTTAAAAAGAAAGGCCACACACTACACACAAACAAGTTATACAAATAAATTAATAGTATAACACACAAATAAACGATATCACCAGTGAGTGACCTATTAGGCTTTCGATTTTAACTTTTAAATTATTCCCTTGATTTCATGACAATGACACAACAAAGACAAGTGTACACTTGGTAGATGCTACATATAAACTGACGAGTTTTACAACAGAAGGAAAGCCATTCACTATGAGATTTTTTTACTCATCACACACTCAACTTTAATAGCATTAATACCCTCTTCTACCTTATATAGGTACATCGTATCATCATAGTAGTATAAAAAGTTTAAAATGCATTGGTGAGCACTGCTCACACACACACACAAGTAAAAAAGGTAGTAGCCAAGTGCTAACTAATAAGCAGAAGAGCCAAGTTGACTTAAAGTTTCAGTTGTTATTGTGCAGTACTGACTATTTTGATACTACTGAACGTATTATACCCTCTACGCACTGATGCATTAGAAAAAGCATTTTACTGCCCTACTTCTCGTACCTTCTATTCACACACATGCACTCTCAGTTTACATACTATATAAACATTATTAGATAGATTATTGTTGAGATTGAGATAGAAAGAGGCATACATAAATGTACATTTTGCACATAAGAGCAAACGTAGTTAGAAAACCGTATCATGATGATATTATCATCATATATTATTATTATTATGAGCGTGTGGCTCAAGGTGTGAAGAAATCTAATATAAATTTCTGAAGAACAGAACATCCTAACCCGGTTTTCGCAACAGTAGACATAAAGAGAGAGAGAGATGAGCTTTCTTTAGATTAAAAATTTGATAAAAGGGAATTAAATTTATATGTTTACAATCAAAACCAATGCATGTTATGTTACCTACCACTACAAAGTAAAAGTATTGACACAAGTGTATGTATGTGTACATGAGTTGTTAATGAATGTTTTATGCCAGTGAATCAATTAAATGATTTTTCTTGTAGAAATTCTCATTTTTCATTTCTTTTACTCTTGTTTATTTTATTGTAGCACATTTTTATTGAAAATATTGAATGTATAAAATAGCGGTTCCGATTTAAAGGCACTTTGTCTACGCACGCAAAAAAGTACCTGTTATACACACGTCTTCAAATAACAACATTCATTTTCATTATGTATTTCCTTTTAACAATATTTTAGAGAACAACATTAACGTTTCAATGATACATAACTCATCCATTCACTATGGATATACTTTACATTATTATGACATATATTTTGAATATGTACATGTTAAAACACTTGTTAATACTATACTAATGTATTTTTTTGGAGCAAAAGAGGACAGATTTTACTCGTTAGTTGATTTTCCTACTGAAATAATGTGCATAATATAGTAGTAATAGTTTTTAGTTAATCTGCCAAATAAGAGATAAAGTAGAGTACTTTATAATAGAATACTATTAGAGAAAGGCATATTACAAGAATATGTAATCATCTCGAGAGTAAATTTGTATTACATTTTTAACTATTGAACCGAAAAATCACAATTTCGATATAATAGAAATAGATCGTTGAAAAATTGTTCGACTGATTTTTTTTTTACTTTTGCATATCTACTTTGCTATATTGAGTGTATTGAAACAACATTTTGGAAATTTTACATTGTATTTCTTAAATATATCAAGATTGGCATGATACATATTAATTCACATTATTTTTTTTCACTCTACATATTTTCATTTTTTTCCTGACTATTATTTTCTACAAATTATAATACGTGTATAATCTACATCTATATACTATTATTACATATACTATGATACAACAAATATATTTGGATATTTGTGAATTTTAGTTGTTTTTCATCTTTTTTCTTAATACAATCATTCTTATTTGCAACAGCAATTTTATATTTAGTTGACGACAGTAGGATGCTTTGTAGTGTATATATTAATATAACTAACCGATGCAATTTGATTTTGCATTTAATAATAAATGAAGAGAGAAAGAATATTACTTTATAAGAAGAACATAGTTGTTTTCATCATTCTATTTTGACTTCATTTGTTGTAGCATCATGGGTGACAAATGCAAAACTGCTGGAGGATGAAGAGGAAGCTGGAGTGTCACTAGAGCGTCTACTATGATTGGAAGTACGTGGAGGACTTTCATCTCCACCTACCTTTTTCATCTCTTCTTCATATTCTGCAAGAAGACGTTTCTGATCTTCTTCTGATATTTCTACCATACCACCAAGATCAGTTCCTGTATTGAAGAAACGGAAGATAATTAAACAATAATCATTAAATTGAATTTTATTTTTTACTACTTGGTTAAAAACAAAATTAATTTCAAGATTTGATATAGTGATTTATTAATGTTCTTCTTTTTAAATATGCGTGTGCAACTTATCTCCTCACCTCAACCCATAAATAATAAGTAGAGTCTGTCAGTTACTAATAATATATACTTAAGAAAATAAAGAGAGCATCATATATGTATAGAGTATGTATGCAACAATAATAAATAGTAAAAGTAGAAACTATCTCATAGTAGAGATGCCGTGAATTAAAAACTACAAACTACTTGATTCTTCTATATAAGCTATATTAAAGAAAGAATAATATTATAGTTTCCGCTTCCTCGCCCTTTTGTGTGTTCCCTTTAGGCTTAGTCAGAGGAAATCATAGTTGTTTTGTTTTAAAAGAACTAAATGCTACAAACTACATGTAATGTGATGTATAAAATCTTCTTCAACTAGCCAAGTTACTTATTATAATCTTAGGTATTTTGTATCAAGAATTCAGGGTGATGACTATATTTATGTACGTAGGTAAAATATAAAACTACTTGTTGATTATGAACTAACAACGGACGGAAGGAGTGAAACAATGCTGATGATTAATCTAAACTTTACAATAAGAGAAGATGTATTTTGCTTTCTTTTATTCACTGTCTTATGTCTTATGTTTTGACAGGAGGCTTTTGACAGCGTATTATAATACGAGAGGGTTCCGTAAGAATGAGGCGCATTACAATGCTTATTTACTACATCTTCTCTTTTAAAAATGTGCTTGCTTGAGTACATACATACACTAGTACGTGACATAGTCCACGTCTATCGAAAATTAGTGATTGCATCATGTTGAGTAATAACTTATTTCATAGTTCAAAGTTTCATATAATGGAAGAAGACCAGTTTTCTGATGTCTTTGTTTTTAAACCTTAATTATTAATAATGTCTTCCTTAATTTGGCTGTACTAGAGTATTGAACCAGAAATGGGAGCTTTATAACATTATTGTATTTACTTTTTTAAGTTATAAACCTTTGCGTGTGAAATGGAATGAAACTTATTCTATGTCTACCATGAAGTTTTCTTTCTTTATATAATTAGTAGTAGTAGCGTAACGACAATGATATAATCCAAGACAAGATTTAAAAAAAAAAACAATGTTTAATCTATGCAACTGTAGAAGTTTGGAGACACATATATTTTTTGTGTGCATTACTGTATATGAGATGGTCATAAATGATATACATTACTAGTTAACTTTGCGGACTTTTAGACAAGACAATAATGCTTTAAAGTAGTTGCATGCATAT
This sequence comes from Oncopodura yosiiana, assembly GCA_009869805.1. NCBI lineage: Eukaryota > Metazoa > Arthropoda > Collembola > Entomobryomorpha > Oncopoduridae > Oncopodura > Oncopodura yosiiana. The sequence continues at coordinate 12,536 of VCNE01009690.1, forward strand.
AAGATACAGTATATGAATCAAAATAAGCCACAAATACCTGAACCATCACCAGCAGCTAAAGCAATATCTTCTGAAATTCTTTCTTGTCTTGAAACATTTTCTGATGGAGGAGAAGATGAACGATCAGCCTGTGTTGTAAGTTCAAAGTAGAAGCGATGCCAAAATAAGACATGTGACACTTTTTCTGGAACCAATCTGGAATATTGTAATTGGAGAGTTGGATAACTATCAAGTAATGAATTTATTTCATCAGTCCTTTCTTCTATATCAAACTTGCTCAACCATGACTCATAACGACTCATATCTTCAGGTTCATTTATGAAAGTTTCATCAGGAAAAGATATTTTGACCTAAAAGAGTTTCAAATGACAAATTATTATTGTTACTGTATAAAACTTTATTTAAAAAATATATGGTACATACCTGTAAAGTGCTAACAACTTCATCACCACGCTTGGCAATAATAATAGGAGTTTCATCACCATCATCAGGACCCACTCCAAAAATTGTTGAGACTTGTTCCATAATTGTATTAACTGTTGTTCCCTGAAAAAAATGCATTTTTTACTTTTAAAGAACATTTTTCGTGTAATATAGTAACCTTTACGAACCATTGTTGAAACAGCTGTCCTGGCAGCTTCATCTAATTTGAACTTTTCATTAAGATCTCGACCAGCTCCTTGTACTGTGTCACTAAACTCATTGAAATCTTGTTTCAAATAATTGAACATTTCTGAAGATTTATCTGCTGCTTTTGTAATTGTATTAGAGAACCATCCTGACCAACTTGAACCTCCAGCTTCCTCTTCATCACCATTACGAGTTCCTTTCTCTTCTACTACTACATTTTCTTTTTTGGTTTCAGTAGGTGTTGTAGGATTTTCTAATTTTGGAGGTGTCTCAGTTTTTGGCAGTGATTTTTCCACTTTTGTTGACTCTGTTGTTGTTGATGATGATGGCTCTGGTTTCACATCCTTTTTATTAGGTGCATTTTCTGGTGATTTTCCAGATTCCTTCTTGTTGGGTGACTTTTTACTTCTGTAAAAAGTATTACATAGTATGAAGTTTAATTATATACCACCATATGCAATATGTATTTCGAAAGTTGACGACCTGTTGCCCATTATTGTTATATTTGTGATATATAGCAAATGAATAGATATACTTTTTTCAAATGATTGTCCCTAATTACTCTCAGACTAATCGTTGTATTAACATAATTTCTAATTTAGTCAATCACATAGTAGTAAAAGTAGTAATCAGCTGTTTTTCTATTGGTTACATAGAAAAAATGAATGTTATAAAATAATAATTAAATTACTTCGTATCAGTATAAATGTAAACCTGTATATGAAGTTTACTTTCTAAAATGAATATTGCTTTAAATTCATTGATTAATGTTCCATTGTTAAACATAAAATTGTAAAACTGACTAATCATATGATCGTAAATTTTAAGAAGACAACGTTTTCTTCTACTACGACGTATATAATGTTTTATCCCATTTTTTGCATAGCAACAGTGAATAAAACTATAATTAAGATAATAAATTTAAAGATTACTTACTTGTCCATAATGACTGGTATGCAAACTTCTCAAAAAAGTCACTGAATTTTTCTAAAATTTCGATTTCTTTGTCAGAACTTTTTTATTTATTCTTTCGTCTACTACTGCTTTTCGTTCACGTGAATGTTACAACCGCGAGTTTTATAGCTAACGAGTAATTCTTTCTTCTTTGTTCGTAAATCAAAGCAATGCAAAAAAATGGTGAAAAAAATGATGAAAATTTTTATTAATTAATTAAATACAAAAATAGCTTCTTATTGATGACATGATTAGGTAAAATATTTGAAAATAGGGGAAAATTATTATTTTTAAGCATAGTATTCAGTAAAGTTAGATTTAATTCAATTGTACATTTAAAATTCATTTGACTTTTTACGATCTAATGCATGTTGAAAATATGCTATAATAACAGATTTGTTAAAGCTCTATACTAAGCATATGCTGTCTACAATACAAAAAATGATGATATTTTAGAAGATCAGATAGAATTGTGAATTACTTAAAAGAAGTCATAAAAGTAGAGCAGAAAAGATCAGATAAAAATTGCATTCATGTGTAGTCCACTTTGTGCAGTATGAGTTGAGTAAAAGATAGACAGATATTGTTTTAGTTATGAAGATGAAGATATTTATTTAAGAAGAGCAAAAATGAAAATGAATAGTATACTAAAATAATAATAATCTTTCTGTTTAAAGATTTTACATAGTTTTTGGCAAAAACACAAAAAAACTATGTAGCATCATTGTGTTTCTTAAACTCCTCATTTTTAGTAATTTTAAAAATGTAGACCAATCTAGGAATACTGAATGTAATTATTGCATCATAATTTTTTGTTTTATGAAGGTTTTGTAGAGTTTTTTCTCTAAAAGAGTAAAAATGATTTTACACAAAGTCGTTCAACATTTGAAGAAGTTGATATTTTGACTCAATAACATTGAGTTTCAATGTCAATAAGGTTGACTAATTATCTAATTATTTCTATTGATTACATTATTCAATGATTTATTCTGCATTTTCCTTCATTTCCATAATTCCATCTTGTCTTCTTACATTTACTCATTACTTACAAATTACAAAGTTTCATAAGATCAACTTAGCGACATCTATATATTTGAAAATTTTTGGTGGATAGAATCAAATGTCCTGTCTGTTTGGACACGTCGAAAATCTAATTGGAAATCTGTCAATGCAATTACTCACTTGTTCTGTTTTAATTACTACATATTGTTTGTAAAAGATTAACTGATCTGAAATGAAAACTACAGTGGAGATATTTCTGGTTGTGTTTTTCTTACTTTTCCGTTATTCTGTTCCATATTTCATCAATGTGGACGCACACGCCGAAGAATGTTTTTTCGACAAAGTAACAAATGGAACCAAATTAGGTAATTTAAATTGTTATTTTAAGTAAATTACATAATTTAGATATGCAATTACGATTGATTCTAATTCTATAATATTTTTTTGTCTTTACAATTTTTTTCTTTTTTGAATCAGGCTTAACTTTTGAAGTGATAGAAGGTGGATTTCTTGATATTGATGTACGTGTAATTGGCCCTGATAATGAAGAAATTATTACCCGAGAAAGAGAAAGTAATGGGAAAATTACTTTCGCTGCTGCCAAGACTGGAGCCTATACATATTGTTTTAGTAACAAAATGTCAACAATGACACCAAAAGGAGTAATGTTTTCTATGGATGTTGGTGAACCTGCACCGGCTCCAGCAGCTGATGGAGAAAGTAATAATTTCCATATGTTGCATATAATTATAATATAATGTTATATTATCTTCATAAGTTTATATGTTATTACTATATTTACAGATCATCCATCCAAATTAGCTGAAATGATCAAAGAATTATCAACTGCCCTTGTTGGAGTCAAACACGAACAAGAATATATGGAAGTTAGAGACAAGATTCATAGAAAAATTAATGAATCAACAAATTCTCGTGTTGTAATGTGGTCTTTCTTTGAAGCAATTGTACTTGTTGCAATGACAATCGGTCAGGTATATTATCTAAAACGATTTTTTGAAGTACGAAGAGTTGTGTAAAAAAAGATCAGCTATATTTTATTATATAGTCATCATATCTCTTCCATATGTATGTAATGTTAAATAACAACAACATAAGAGTATTAGTTTCGTACTCTTCATTTATTGACTATATTATAAAATTAAAATATTATTATTGTGTGTATATATACTTTAAACATCAGGTATGTATGATTTATGTATGATGTGTACTTTATAATAGCTTATATTTATATAATATGTCATAATATCACTGTCCCGTTCTTCAATTGAATTGGAATACAACAATTCGAGTAAATAAATACTTTAAGTACATAAAATTAATAACTCGTGGCACAATATATATTTTAATTTGTCTCATGTTAACAATACAATCAGGCACATTTTAATCAAGTTTGATATATTTCAAGTCGTCTAGCATCATTACTCAATAATGTTGTCCAGAGCGCATCATAGATATAGTTAAGATTATTATTTATTTACTCGCTCTTTTTATTTTTATCAAGAATTACGTTTTTTTTTCATAATACACATACCTACATTGACATTCTTGAAGAAGTAAAGTATATTATTTTTAACTGTACACACTTTTCTCACGACGACAATTAAATTATTATTTTCTTGTATGATCGAGTCACTTAATTAATATAGGTCTTGCATTTATACTTTAGTGTGTAAATATAAACTAATACACTTGATATGATAATACTATATCTAAAATCTCACTAACCTAGATGTATATATTTTTTTTATATATATAAGTACGTAGTAGTTTTTTTTAAGTATGACTTTTTGTGGAATTATTAAGTATTGGAATTATTATTTTGAGGCTGATAGGCCAATTGAGCATGTTTCAGATTGAGATGAGGTGCATCCAGGATATTCTTTGATTCTAGGATCAGCTAAATAATTTGGATGAACACAAGCACATCTTGGCTCAGTTTTCTTCGTTGTCTTGTCAAAAAATTGTCTTGGAACACCTGCCCATTGTCTATCAATGCCACCACTAAAGAAAAAAAATTAATTTTTAATTTAGTCGTTTACTTAATAAATTATCAATAGAATCTCTTTCTACTACCTCATAGTTGAACACCAAAATGTGGTTCCTTTCTCTGCTGTCCATTCAATGTTGCATGGTGGAAACAATTTTTTAACGTCCTCTTCAGCATCTTTATGTTTTTCAGCATTATGAATCCATCTTTTAAGTTTTTTCATGTATTCAGTCTCTTCACCATGAGCATCATAAAAACGTCCAATATGATAACCTAAATTATAAATACGATATAATAGTATTAATAAAAAAATTATGCTACTACTACACGAAAAACCTAAAAAATTTTCTTACCAACATGACGATAAGTTTCATGATTACGATAAAATTCTGACCATCCATGAAGGCCTAAATAATCCTGTGGTTCCAAGCCATCGACATTACTTGTAAGACCTTCTTCATCGAATTTACCAGTTACAAAAGCACGAGAGCTATCTTTACCTATAATTTTAGAAAATATTTAGTAATATTATCACAATTCTAGGGAAATAAATAGTTGCTAATATTTTAATTAAATGTTTTATGTACCAATAAATCCAAAGTATCCAGAACCCGGACGATACATTTCTTTTGCTGATGAAACATCATAAACATGACCTAAGATAACAAGATACAATTTTCCACCTTCACGATAAGCAATATCTTCATCAGTATATAATTCAAGATTTCGTTCAATTTTTGGACCATCCATCCATGTCTTGCTCTTGGCATTATCACCAGATTTTTTGGCTTGTTGAGCTGATCCTTTGTACTATACATTCAAAATCATTGATAGATATGATAAGATACAGATTTATTACATACATTTATTATGAGAAGAAACTGTAATATTATCTTACTTGTCCAGTAGTAGTAGTTGTATCACCAGGATAAATATAAGGATATCCGGCAGTGATAAAAAACACAATCAGATATATAAAGACCATTACTGTAGAAATTCTACCAAACCAGATAAAGAAAGGCTTAAATTTAGGACGACAAGTTTTATCAGTCGATTTAGCAGAAACATTGGAAAGGAGACTTTTTTCATATCTCTCACGACGTGCTTCAGCTGTCAAAGGTCTTCGACGATGGATGACAAATTCAGATGATAGTGATCGATCTGATTGATCATCATCATCACGAGGAATACTATTTACATCTCCTGCACCATTAAGATTTCCTAATCTTCTCTCTTCATGCTGTTGCACATAGTCTCCAATGTTCCAGGATTTCTTGCGGGAAGGGATCCTCTTCTTTACTATACTGTAAATAGAGTATACAACAGAAAAGCATATAAAATTTAATGTTTTGTCAAATATATCACTACTTCAGGTAAAAAAAAGATATGATTATACATATTTTTTTTTACTTCTCTTCTCTAAATGGTAAAAACCTTTTTATATATTTGATATAAGGTAAATGGACCCTTTTAAAACAAGACAATATAGAAAAGGAGAAATTCCAGAAGGCCTCGAGCCAAAGATATTTTTATCTGCAGTAAACTTGTAAGTTGACATTTTTTAAAGGATAAACAATAAAAAAGAAAGGGGTCAAGCTCAAGACTCAAGATTTTAACCTTGAATACAAAGGAATGTGTGATGACTCTTCTGGAGCTTTCTACATTTCTTATATGTCTAGGTATATAGTTTTTTTTCTAGAATAGAATGCTATGATAGAAAAATACTTTTGTTAGACTTCACTCTTTCTTGATCCTCACTGCTGCGAACTACATATTATAATTTTTCGACATTGTTGATTTACATTCTTTAAAATGGCCTTACAAGAAAATAGTATTAGCTTACTAGGAGTCCTAGTTTTTTTACTCTTTTTGATAATAAGAGGCTCATACTCATCATCAAAGTAAGATCTCAAAATTCTAAGGAAAATTATATCATATAATATAAAAAATGTCTATCTATTTTTAGTTCATCACCATTAGCAAAGTTTTCTATTGACCTGGACTCTTGTAAATGTGTTGGATTCCATGAATATTGTGAAGTTGCCATTGTTAAATCAATTTTAATAGTACGTTTTTAATTTTAATTTTCTATATAAATCTAAAACAAATAATAATATAATCTTTTCTTGTTAGGATATTGATTGTCCAGCTGAACAACACTACTGCTGTACAGAACTAAAGAAATCAGTAGATTCTGTAAAACCAAATGATACACAAATAATAAATGACAATGATGACAAGAACAATAAGAAACAAAATGATACTTCAACATCACATTTACCTCGAGTTAAAATAACACATATCAATTCTTTTGATGCAGCTTTAATAACAGAAAAGCCCAAAAATAATATTAAATGTAGATGTAAAATTCGTGACAAATGTCAAGACAAATATATTGACTACAATTTTGGCTTTCATTGTTCATATGACAAAGTTCGATGTTGTGAACCAGAAAGTGAAATAGAAAAAGAGAAGCAACAAGTTTTAGCAGGAAGAGTTATCAATACTACATCATTATTATTCGATAATAATGACAACACAACAACTGAAGAAGTAAATGAAAAATGTGTTTGCTTACCAAGGCTCCATTGTAGATCACTTGAAAATATTCTAATGGATCGTAAAGATAGCCCTTGTCCTTTCGACTTGATCCAATGTTGTGGCCAACAAATTTTGCATAAAAGGCTGGACGGTTATGAAGAAAAAGGAGGTGATGATGAAGAGCTCAATGAAAGAACGTCCAACTCGAACAAGATGATACTCACTAATGATGAAATAGAAGACAGACAAACCTTTGTTTTGAATCCACAGGAAGGTAAGAACAAAGAACTATATTATTATTATTATAGTCACCATAACAACAACATATGACAATGTCAACAAATATCAACAAGTCATTTTCCTTCTTTTATATACAACAAAACAACTTATTGACATATGACTGATTTGAATTTCGCACCATATACTTTCACATGTGATATTAGAATGTAAACAAAGTCCTTTGTTCTGAGACGCTATGAAAAACCTAAACTTGTCACTCATTGACAATGAGTCTTTGTCAGTCCAATGACCTCATTATAATATTTCTTTATTTTCTTTGTTCTAATTACTTTACACAGGTCCAAAGAATTTTCGCCAACCAGTTCAATTACCTATTATAAAAGTACCAATTCGAAATGAAACAGAAATTTTTGATGAAGAGATTTCAAAACCAACAATGACACCACCTCAACTACCAACAAGATATTATTATCAACCTCCTAACTATCAAACACAATATTATATTCCATCTCAAGATGCATCACCTACTCATCATCACTCGTATGGTCCTTCTTATCCTTGGTTCAGAAGAGAATCACCAAATGGTTATTATTCTAATGACAACAACAATGAGCCACCTAATCCATCTTTGCTTAGAGCTCTTGTTGGACTTTTTGGTTAAAATAAATTATGTATTTATCTATAAAATAATAGTTTGCAATTCTATTGAAATTGTATTATGTCAAATAGAGTTTTTTTGCTTTTATTTAAAAAAGTATATCACACAAATATTTTTCTTTGCTTTCCTTCGTAATTTAATTTATCATTACAATAATAATAATATGTTATACATATAGAAGTGAGTGTGAATACTTTTGCACCAAATGCACTTTTAATAATAATATTGAACAATTTGCATGTAGTTTCATGAATTTTGTTTGTTAGAAGAGAGACGACAAATCAATTAATTATTATCATTGACACATCACAATTAATTTACTATTATTATTATTACAGTGAACATTATATTGTGTTGTTGGCAAACTGTAAATGAAGTGGAGATTACGTGTTACATGCTGTATGTAATTTATGTAGTAAACTTATAATGTATAAGACATTTTGTATAAAAGGCAGTGATTTTGCATAAAGGAATTGTTGCAGACTTTTACTATATACAATATTCAGTAAAAAAAACAAGTACTGTTTTATTTGTAAATTACTAATAATAATTAAAGGAAATGTCCAATAAATGTAAGAGTACAAAAATTATTTATTTCTTTCCATTTTTACAAGTCATGACTATGCTCAACTCAATTTCATCAAAATGTCTTAAGATATCATTCATTCAATTAAAACCAATTAAATACTTACTTTTAGTCTTATTATAATAATCTACACTCTAAACAAAATACACGTTCTCATCATATACTTTCCTATACACACTGATCATTCATAGTTCTCATAATCTTTTGACAATAAGTAGCAATAAATAATATTCATATTGAAGTATTATACACGGCAATAAACTTAAACTAAGACATATTATTATTATTATATGAGCAGCATACATATGTATATTATGCAGTTTTATAATATATATGTACACAGAGTACTTTAGGAATGTCTTTATTAATGAAATCAATTTACTCATCTTAATTTAATTGGGAGTATTGTTACCATAATGAACTGTAGATGACAAACATATATAATATTGCAAAGAATATCTAGTTTAGTTACTTAGCTCTCTTTTTCTCTCTCTTGTAATTAAAATAATTACTCAGAGAAAAGCGAGAGGAGGGTCTTAATAAAAAAATGAGATAAAAAGCTCGAAAAAGTCTGAGATGAGAGAGTTACAAGATTTCTGATGTAATTAGCCAGTTCATTTTATCATTTGTTTCAATATATTTGTCTTTTTACTGGAGACGCAGAGTCTCTAAAAGTATAATATACTAAATATATTACACATATAATTAGTATCAAGTCCTAAAATAATTATATATATAATATAGCTCTCATCAGTCAGCTCAGCTCACAATGACATATATATATATATATGAATGAAGACTAAAATTCTCTTTAAAGTAAAACCAACAACCATTTTTTTATATAGTGGCAGTATAAGTTTTGATGACAACCATTGCGGTGAATATATAATAAAGTACTAATAATAAAGGAGTATTAGATGAAGTTGAGGATACTGAAGAACCATCCTTAGGTGAAGCAATTGGAGGAGATGTACAACCCATCCAAAATGGAGCAGAAAGTGTAGGTGTTGTACTTTGTACCCTCATGTGTTTATCATCAAATTTCCAAAATACTTTTCCTTTGAAGAAGTATACATTACCATCTTTCCATTTTAATACAGAATCAATATCATATGGTACTCCTTTCCAAACATTGTTTATATCACGAGGGTAGTCAGGTTCTACACGAAATGTTCTATCATCTTCTAGTAGTCTAAAAAAATGATAATACAATGTGTCAGATGAATTCATGAATAATACTATCTCATTAAATGAAATGCATTTTGCATAAATTCTCTAATTACCTCCAGTATTGTGATCCTGAAAATAGATAAGTTCTGCCGTTGTGACCCCAAACCATAGCTCCATCAATTTTCTTCACTGTTGTAATTCCCATTGAAGAAAGAGTCCGTGGATAGCCATGCATTAAATCTGTTCCTCGAAAGCGCCAGTATCTATCACCTATTTATTATATATCATTAATTAAAATGAAACTTTTAGATTATAGTAGTTAATTCCTTATGATAGTACCTATGAAAAATACAATTTCTATTTCATTATGCTCATAAACAGCATCTACATGTGTCAAATTTTGTGGAAGTTGTTGCCACATGTAATTAATTTGTGAAGGATATCCTTTTAATAATTGATTATTTGGAGGATTTGAGTTGATTCTCCAAAAGTAACGTCCTTTGAATATAAATAATTCTTCACGAATTAGAGAGACAGCATCATATGAGGTGTCACAAGTATTTGGTCTACCATCAGGATAAACTGGTCTTCGAGCTGGTGGCTTTGTAGGACCTTGAGGAGGAAAATTTCCATTTGGTCTGTATGGATTTACTGCCCATTTACTTGTTGCACCTTATTAATATATATATTATGTTCAAAATTATAGACGTACAATTTATTTTTATTAAAATATTTGAAAAAAATACCATAAATTCTCTGAATGCCTAATTCATCATCTCTAGACAAACTCAAATCATAACCAAAATCTTGATACCAGGGAAACATTAGTGCTCCTTCAACATCAGAATGTGATAGTCCTATATAAAAGAAAATATAATTTGATTTTTTTGTGTTGTTAAAAATTTTATATAATTTTAAGAACTCTTTTGGCTTACCTAGACTATGTCCAAATTCATGGCTTGCTACGGCAAATAATCTAGTACCTATATTTACAAGAATAATTTCATATTAATGATTTTCATTTTGTCGTTATATATATATATATACAAAAGTGTCATATAGTAATAAAGGACTCTGCCTGGTTTCTTATCTTTGTATATAAAATATATTCAAGACTTATTTATGAAAGAAAACTAATTTTACAAGTTAGTATCCTCTTTTGGTTTCCAAATAATTAATATATACTGTTGATTTTGTAATATACTTATTATATGGATTTAGTCTTCCAACAAAGTCTTTATTAACAATGTCTGCCAGTCTACACTAAATAAATTGTATTTAAGTATCAGAATTATAATACTTCCATTTCCTGTCTCGCTAGTCTTACATGTCAAATGATAGGAGAGTAAGTTATTAATATTTGAATTATCTATAATATATACTAACCTTCTCCATTGTGATGTTTTCCATTTAGTTTTCCATTTATAACCCATACCTCATCATCATCAAAATGAGCATCTGATTTTAAAAAAAGCAAAGCAATTTGTCTAATTGTGAATCAACTAAAATTAATTAAGTATCTCTTAAATTAACTTTTCTTACCACCCCCTTGACCAGCTCCAGGAAAAAATGCATGAGCCAAGATTGATCCTTTACCATCAAATGGATATCCATCATCATGGTATCCTCTATATTTAGAAAAAAATATTAAATTAGCAGGATATAATAAATTTAATGTTTGAATCTCAATAAAGCATTTTGAAATTACTTTGAAAATACTATACGTATATCTGCTTCATCCGCTCTATGTTGATCTAGTCGTCTGAATCTTAAAGGCGTTGTTTTAGACCAAACTGCAAATGCCCGTGACAGCTCTTCAATAATATCAGACTCTTCATGTGCACGAGTCGGTTGTTTGAGACTATAAATATAATGTCAAATCAAAAAACATTTTTAGAAATATTGATGCCAATGACACACATGCAATAAAAAAATTTTCATCTGCAATTATGTTTGTGTGGTGTAAATACATGGATTATTTAAAACTGATTTTGTCTGCTAAAAAAGTAGCAAGCATATGTATCTAGATATATAGAGGAGAGATCTAAAGTATCTGTAAAATGTGCGTGTTTATTGTTATGGACTTCCGTTTTTGATTTTTTTAAGCAAAGCACATGTGCTCCCCAATGCAAAAATCATCATACTACTTTACTGTGCTTGTATGTGATTATATGTAAATTGTCATAAGTAAAAAAGCAGAAATTCCCACAGTATAATAAAATATGAAAGTCTCAAATAGTTTAGGCAAAAGCATTTAATGAAATTCATATTAGATTAAGAGAGTGAGACTGACTCTTTCTCTCTCTCTGTTTTTGTGACATGTATGTATGTAAGTACATACACACATTTGAACAAGAGATTGACTCTATTTATCTACACAAAGCAATATGGTGTCAAATTCTCAAATGTACCATATGCACTTTACTTACCATCATAAAAACAACCCATTAAAGGTTTTTTTATGCTAACCTTGTTTTTTTATAGATAAATCATGTCATATATACATGATACACATGCATAGATTATATATGCATTTGTACCATTCTTTTACTATATGCATACCCTGAGATTGAAAGCGTCTCAAGATGAATAAATTCTAAAAAACTATATCAGCTCAAATTTCTCAAGTTGCTAAAACCAAGAATTGTAATAAAATAAAAATATTAAAAATACCACTATACTCATTTTCATGGACTACACAACCAAGTTTTCTACTAGCCTGTCTCGATCTGACTGACTGAGAAATAAGATGTTGTTTTTTTACTTTACCTTTGGACAGAAGTTTTTTGAAATATTTTGGAAAAATGAGTTGATTTTATTCTCTCTTTTTTACCGTCAAGCAATTTCTCTTTGTTGGACAGATGGTGATTATAAAAGCTCTTTGGTGACTCACTCAAGGAGGTTGTGACGTCTGTTACTAAAACATCACCGCCAAGTTGAGTGAGGCGTCATTGAAGCTATAAAGTTTTCTGGAAATTTTTGTAGAAATCAGAGAAAAAAAGAGTTGCTCTCCTCTCCTTCTTCTTCACACTATTCCAAAAAAGATCCAAAAAGAAATAACTAAAGATGAAGAGGAATAAATGAGTGAAGAAAGGTTTCCACACAAACTGAACAAATTCTGACTCGTCTCAAATATTGAGAAGAGTACTGACTGTCTAATATTCAATGCTATAACTTTTTTCTCTCTCGCTCTTTCTCTATTTTGATGAGTCTGACACAAGAGTTAATCTTTGACTGAACACTCTACTTGGTCACCCCGGTGCCTAAATGGGTTCTGCCTGAAATTTAACCCCATGTATAGTCAGCTCCTAGTATATATATATTGGAACACAAATCTATGACATACACAAACTCAAACCTCCCTTGTCACTACTACTAGTTATAATGTACTTATGGTATATAAGACAAGTGTACATGATATGAGATATGAACTTATGGAGAAACAGAGTCTGGAATAAAATCAACACGAACGAGAAGAAACGTTGTAGAGTATATACAGAGTATACGTTTCAGTATACTCTTTTTCTGCTCGTTTGCTTCTTCTTTTTGTACCTAAATGTAACAAATATTATTGTAGGCATATTCAACAACTTATATTGGGTCTACAAACTTCCAAACATCTTTGCTACACTTACACAAGAGTCATCATATTAATTTCTTCCACTAGCATATATGCCTGGACTGGATATTTTACAGAATATAATGTTGTAAATGCTTTTCATATTTAGCCTTCAAATGCACTTTGTAGAATACAGCAGCAGGCCTATATACTTTTTTTTAAAGAAAAAGAACCCTTACGGTCCTATATGCATATATACATATAATTGACTCGAGATAAACTTGAGACAGAAATTGTTTTTTTTCGCTTACATTACACTGATAGAAAATTGCCAGACAAAACTGAAAGATTTGTAAATGCATACCATGATAAAGAATAGCATATGTATACAAGTGCAACAATACCTTGTATTAGAGAGAAAAAACTCCCTGCTAACTGAGCTTTTCGATAAAAATAATAGTAACGCCCCTTAAAAATATTTTTCCAATATCCAATTTCCTTTTTTCTCGCCCACTATCATATTTCCGTTGATTTCAATATGCCACATAAATGTATATCATCTCATTTTCTGTGAGAGATATGGGTTGGCAAAATGTTGGTCATTTTCACAAGATTTTGAAAAACAACTCTGAGAAACATAAAACAGCTAGCAAAACGTTTTTTAAATCAATAAAACTTCTAATACTCAATATTCTATAGATAAAAAAACTTGTATTTCTAATGACCATTGTAGCAGATCTCTATATATTAATTTATAAGTACTTCTAAAAAACTAAAGCATATATATATATAATTACAATACTAGGAAAAATAATTAACCAGTAACTAAGTACATAAACACATTTCCGGTTTTGATTGATTTCAATGAAAAAAATGAGTGAGTTTCATAGATATGTAAATGTCAAGTATATGAGAGTAGTGTAAGCCACAACATGTTATTGTTAAGCTTTCAAACTTTTTTTACATCCTATAAATGCGCAGCAGTGACAATAATAGAGTAGATGATATAGAAAAAGGATACTTAGTACTTACTATACATTACTATATTCTAAATGACCAACAAAAACGATACTGGAGAAAAGAAATTCTCAAAGCATCCATATAGTATACACACTTGGTCATCCGAAAAACTGTTTATAAACGACAAGGCGACGACTTTGACTATCTTTACCTAAATGTGTGATAATGATTTTAGGACAACTAGAGCTAGAGGATATGTCTGTTTATTTGTTCAACGGCTCTCTAATCTAAGCTTATCATCATCCTTCTTCTGCATGACTTCCTGCCAGAAGAAACCTTCTTCTTCAACATATTATACACATATAATAGGGTAGATAAACAAGAGAATGACTCTATGTTCTTCTCTTCTTCTACTCTACTCAATAATATATACTTTATAAAATAAAATCACTATTCTTTTCCATAGAGTATTTTGTAATTCTGTGAGTTGAGATATGAAACAAGTGCCCTCCTAAAATATTATGTGTGACACTTTACACATCTTTCCAATATACTTATTTTGCTTTTTGGTATCACTATATAAGTACCCTTATGCATATAATGTACTGAAAAAGTTAACAATATTAATCTTCTCTAACAAAAGTAGTATGTATATATTTACAAGTTCTATCTAAAATTAATCCCAAAGGAAGAACGAAACTAATTTACATGTAAATTATTCTAGTACAGTAGTAGCTTCTACAAGTACTAATAATTAATATGAACAGAGATTATGATTTTATTGAAATTGTTGAATTTAATATATGATACATACTAGTTTAATGGTGACGATGCATGCGCTTCAAGGTTTCAATTTATATATGACACGTCAACAGTTTTAACTAAAAAGTAAGATATCATGGGCATTCCATATAAGATTGTACATGTAGTAAATTGAAGAGTATAAAAGTAGTTTGTCAGCAAAGAAGTAAAATGAGCCAGCAGAATGGAGCCATGATGGACTGTGACTATGTGTCATCATTTTCTTTGGAATTTTTCTTTCAACCAACAAAGCAACATCAAAAGCCCTTTTTTATTTTTGCCTTTTTACTTCTTGATAGTGAAGTTCAAAATACAAAGTTGTAGAATATTCCATCTATAATGTCTATGTATGTATGTAGACGAGTTCTGTAATATGACTTATGATGTTGGTCTTTACAAGTAAAAAAATTTAGTGCACAATGCATATCAACCCTTTCTCCTTTCTAAATTACTTTCTGCAGGTAAAACAGAATGGGGCAGTTTGGAAATGTCAGACTTGTCGATTAAGTGTTATGCTTGAGTGATTTCATTCAGATTTTGGAAATGTCAAAAGAATATAAGAAGAAACTATATAGTTTTAGGGGTTTCTTTTGTACAAAGGCCATTGAATTTTGCCATTCTCTTCAAACTTATTCTGATGCCATAAATACCCACTACCATAATTTATATAGAGATAAGAGAGATATACTGATATAATGTATATATATATATACCTCTTTAAGCTTTTTAGTTAATTTCAAAAGCAATATAATAATAAAGTTCAACCTTTGCTTATACTAGTCTAGAACATCCTACCAGATTAAAACAATATAATGGAAGCTTCTCATTAAGGAAAATATAGATAAATTGAGTTATGAAGATATGATTGGTTCAACAATTATATAAAAGAAATGGTATATAAATTATAAAATGCTTGTGTTCACTTTTTTAAATATGAAGAATATAGAAAATAATTTAATATGCTGAGAGAAGAAATGTATACATATATATTTAGTGATGACATGTTCAATGTTAGCAAATAAACTAGAAAACGAGTTACTTAAAAATAAATTAAAGACTTGTAAAGTTACAGTTAGTGTAAACATCATGATAAGCTTTCATGCTCCAAATGCTAATATTTTACTTTTCGTCCTCGTCATCAAATAAAAGTTATGTTTATAGTACTTGTACGATGATAAACTACTGAGATCATTTGACAGAAATTACAAGTAATAGTATTAACAGTAAGCACATAAATCTTATTACATGTAGATGTAATATACTCACATCATGAATGACAAGCTTTTATTTCTTTTGCTGTGCTGTTCTTTGCAAGCTTCTTAATTACTGTGAAAATGTGCATGGAACATCAATTATAAGGTTCTCAATAAAAAAACTGTGAAAGTCAACAGTAAAAAAGAACATTTCTTATGTAAAGTTGTTGTGCAGAATTGAGATTCTCAAATTGAGAATCAACTTTTCTTGATGAATTGAGTGAACAAAGAGAAAAAGCGTCAAGTTGTTCGACTCATCTGGTGAGTATGACTTCAACTATGATGATTTTACAAGTTTCCACTTGAGAGCAGAGTGCTACTTGCTGCCATTGAAGAACAAAGCTTGGAACGGTTTTTGTAACAAAGACTAGCAAAAGGACAACAAACATTTTCTTATTGTCAGTTTACTTAGTGTATAAAAAGCTAATTTGCTACAACAAAAGAATAAATGGACTTGAATAGATTTATTTAACTAAAATAATTTTCCAAAATGATCGACCATATAAAATTACTAAAATTTCGCATAATATGCCAAATTTACCTGATTTAGGCATGTTTATATAATTTATTTGCATTGTAAAATAATATAGACAAGATTTCGCCTGGAGATCGACGCTTCCGGGTTCTTTATGCAGAGAGCGACTTAAAATAAGACACAGTGTTGTGTCATGTTCCTCAAGTAAATATAAACAATAATAAATGAGTTCCTTGTTAGTCAATGAGCAGAAAAGAACCAGAAACCCTCATACATATAAAAAAAGCTCCGCTTGTACATGCCAACTGGATGGTTTATTTAGGATTTTAAATTTTCTATTTGAAGTTGTTTTGAAAATATTTCCATTCCCAACATTCGTTACAAATAATTTCCAATGGCTTGCTCAAATATGTTAATTCAAAATAGCTTTTATATTTTTATAGTGACAAACAGGAAAGACGTTAGAGTATATAAATTAAGTGAAATGTTCTATTTTTGGACATAGAATGAGTACTTAAAGCGAAGAGAAGCCAGAGTGAAAATGAATGAGTTGTTTTTTTTTCTTGTGTAATGTATGAAATGTTTTGACAAATATTATGTCTAGTCATGCTAAAATGATTAATGATGTACTTTACCTCCATGTTAAACTTGTATTTGGCCACCGCTGACCTTGTATAATGAATCTCTTTCGACGATGTGATGACGTTCCAAATTGTCCATGATCTGTAATTAAGAGCACAAAAAGAAATTCTGTATTGAAGGGGCAATATGAGAAGCAACTCTGTCATTCTTACCAAGTATATCAGGAACTCCACACCTTGGTCTTTGTAATAGCTTCTTAGTTTCGTCATCCAATTCTCCAGTGATAGTAAGATTTGCGAAACCCTGTAATAAAATTTCATTAGAAATTTTGAATTGAAACATGTGAAACCAGAGACTAAAAGTTATGTATGACTAGTATAGCAGAACATTTGAAAAAAATTAGTGTAGTAAACATAAATCAATATGCATTCTTTCTGTCGCCTTTGAATCTGCATTATTAAATCAAATGAGTTTTTGCTAAAAAAAATAACTAAAATTTATGTTGTCAGGTGTGTGTTTTTTTGCGTGCGTGTGTCCTTTGATTTAAGAAATAAGCCGTTTTACTAAATCAAATCAAATATGACTTGAAGAGTTTAATATAACATGTGTCGTGTTAGTCCTAAAGTGACATACTTTTTGATTTCCGCTTTTGTATAAAAAGCGTTTAGTTTATAATACCTGAAGTTTCATAATAGCTTCCTTCATTCGTTGCTCCGTAACTCGATTGCGAATCTCGAAGCCAGATTGAGGTAGATATCCATATCTTAAAAGATAATGTTGCTGCAAAAAAAAAAAATATATATATATAACAAATTTCAAGACATGTAAATAAATGAAGAGCAAAAAAACAGAAAAGTATTTTTGAGTTTCGGGCAAGAAATAAGACAAACGACCAACATTATCAATAAAATCCGATGAATCATTTTGAAATAACGGCCTGTCTTTAAACAATTTAAAGATATCTTAGGAATTTTTCATTTACGCTACATTGTAAAATTATCTATTTGAGATTTTGAGAGGAGTGTAATAATCTTCTTCTCTAATATAGATGAAATGAACCAACAATTGCTCAAGTCAACACATGTGTGCTATGAAATTTTACATTCATTAACATAAGATTTCAAATACTATCAACGTCTGTGAAATATTGATTTATGAATAATGTTTATTATATGCAAGTTATGTTATGAATGTATTCACTCTTATGAGTATTATTAAGTTGTCGATAAGTTTTAGAAATTCGATAAAAATGAAATAAATTCTCAATATAATATAGTTCGTTCATTCATACACTTTGAACAAACTCTCTTTTTTTATAAATTTATTGATAAATTATTAAACGACTGTTTTCAGTTTTATAGTATAGCTTTCGACTTAGTTTTATTCATTATGATATAAAAAAACCAAAATTGTACTTTACAAGGTAAATATTAATGTCATGCATATCTTTTTTTTTAAATAAAATATTCTCCCTATATGATCCTTGCTTTTATTTGAGAGGTCCTTCAAATTTTTAAGGTTTATCTTTCATATTGACCATCATCACATGGAACAATATAGGATTTTTATGTTGTTCTCTTCATAAAGCTACATAAAACTTTACAATGCACAAGGAGAAGAACGCCCAAATCTTTAGAGCTAGGACACACAAGATTGAAGGTAACTTTATAACTAACGGGTGTAATAATCATGCATATATATATATATTTAATGCCTACTAATTTGCTGTTCCTAATACTTCAATCAATAAATTCTATGTAGCGTAGGTTGAAACAGTGCTTTTGGGTATAATTGTTTCTGATTGATGATGTTAAAGACACACTTATTAGTCTACTAGGTGATAATTTTGATACTTCTTAAAATGTTTGATTTTTGACATGAAAATTAAAGGTTTGAGAAACTGACAGTAATCATGCGAAACTCATCACTGGAAGGCATTCTAGGCAATCTTTATCAAACCTGTACTAGATTTTTACATTTTCACTAGAATTTTGCAAAGTATAAAAGATAAGAAATAACCATTTAGAGTTTCTTGGCCTTAAATAACAAGGTTCTGCGGCATTAATTCCTGAAATCAACCAAGAAGACTTTCTGGCAATTCTTTCTTTTCTAGTTAAGAAAAATTTAGGACCTATGAAAAGAATTTGTGATTATTTCTAGCAATCATTGTAACACTACTCATCTTGTTTGTATATATAATTCTTCTAGGTTACACTCACTGTCTGTTACAATTCAATCATCTATCAGTAAACTTGAATTTTTTTGCCCACTTGACATGATGCAGACTTAAGTACTAAAATTCAAGTCTGTTTATACAATGCATAACAGTAGATGTATATCTAAATCTTTTCAGGGATGCAGTTTATATGTTTTAGTTGGTAATACTAAAGTGCATTTGCATAGTGATATATGATAAAAATGCAAGATTCATATATAGACCTCGTCAAGCCAAAACAAACTTTTTTCAAATTTATCATAATTTAAAGAATTACGTAATGCATGAGAGTGTTCTGTTCACCTTTGCTTTACTAATGAAATTTATTTTTGAATCAAATAAAGGGTTACAAAAACCTTGCACGGTAACATGAACTACAGATACATTCATAATAATACTTTTCATTACAAACTATGATGATTCTTGTGATCTGCTTAATACTACATTGTATGTTCTTTTGTGCTGCTTTTCATGTTCAAATATATATAAAAAACTCATCACTCTGAATATTTTCGCAATGCTACTATTCTACAAACATTTATGGCATAGTCACATGCAAGCACTAAAGTAGCTCTACATGTTGGGAGCAAGTTAAAATGAAAAGGTCTATTTCAAGCTTCATCATCCAGTAAATGGAATTGGTATTGTCTATATGTCGAAACCTGTATAAACTACAAAATTGTCAATGTTTAACCACTTTATAGATTATATTTGCTATATATAATACTTAGACACAAGATTTGTTCACAGCATGACGGATGGAGAGAGTGTAAGTAGTACTATAGTAGCTGTTCTTACTCTAGATTGAACTCTTCAAGTTCATTCTCTATCTTCATTCTGAACTAGTGACATGTGCCAAAATTCTTACTCACGCATGTAGTAGTATACATAAGATTAGATACTTGAAGTTTTTCATCTATATACAAACTCTCCAGTAAAATGCGAAATGCATCTGCTACAGACATTTGACGATTCATTTTGAAACTGTACAGCATGTATACACAGGAAGACTTGTGTAGAAAGAAAGATTCATGACAAATATTTCCCCGTCTTCTGAGTTTCCTTTACAACAGACTATACTAAAATTACTATTACGAACCAACATTGTGAACATATCTATAAGTGCTAATGGTTTTAGCTTTTTAACTATATATTGTTAATGATCAGTAGAAAGAAGATTTAACTCAGTTAGACAATGTGACATTCATTGCTTTCCATTCTCAAAGCCAAAATTTTCTTAACCTCATTATTCTTATTGTTTTTTAAAAATAAATCTTTTCAGCTAAATTTCTTAAACTAGTGTACTTCTTGTACACTATTGTAGATTATATGTTACTTATATAGATTTTTGATTATTTTAAACAACTTAGAATCATATCAGCCTACTACTATTATTCCTTTAAATGCAACAGTAAGCATAAATAGAGAGAGAGAGACTTTAAGGATTTGAATAAAAGTTGACATGCCCATTTATTATGGTTATTTATAACTAGTTGATCTTCAAAGAGAAGCTTATTAAGTGCTAGCAACCTCTTTGTAACTAATCTAAACAATCAATATATCATATTGTTATCAACATATAGGGAAACATTCTTCTCACGCAATACAAAATTAAGATGCGTGGGATATTGCAAAGAGACTTGATTCAAGTTGTAGTAAGTATTTAGTTATACAAGAAAGAATATAATTCTTGTAGCTTATGCTCTCTCTTTCTCTCTTTAGTCTGTAAAAGTGTTCTCATCATGTAACATGTGTGTGCGTAATAAGAAAAAGGGGATCAGATAAAGAACATGCATATGGAGCTGATGAGTGAAACACAGAGTAATAATGACTCTTTGGCGTAGGCATTATAGTTTTTGTATTTTCTAAAAGGCCATCATGCTCTTTCCACTATAAGCATTTGTTTTGCCCTGCCTAAAGATCACATCTCTTTGATTGAGTAAATGCTACATATACTTGTATATAGCTATATAGTAGATACACATAAACTGTTGCTATATACATATAAGAACCTATATATGAAAAGTCAACGGCAGAAGTAAGAGCCAAAATTAAGCTAATGCAATCATTACTATTGAGTAAGATCTATTTGTGTTTCAGATTTGATCTATATCTTAATCAAGATTATAAGAAAAGGAAAAGTATAAAGTCTAGACTCTAGACTACTAGTAGATATAGTTTATACATGAGTAAGTTGCTATTTTTTTAATGTAAAATTTTTTGTGTCTAAAGTGCGTGTGGTAATATGAGACGATGAGCTGGAAGAAACAAGAATCTTTTTCAAATGACAATAGACGACGACACGGAAGTCATTTATAAAGATTACAAACATTTCACGCAAATGACTTTGGCTAAAGGTAGTAGACTATAAGGAAACTCGGAGAAGTGTAAAATGAGCCTGGTGTAAAAAGTTGTTTTTGTCTGCTAATTATCACCAATTATTATGGAGCGGATGAGGCGTAGTTCCATATGTATATTATGTGTGTGCACATTTCTAGGGAAAACAAAGCACATGTGGTATACTTATATTGTTAAGAATTGTTCTTCTTCTGATGTATCCTGTTATTGTATAGAGATAGATACAACAAGAAGGTTCCAAAAGTATAGATTTATCTGGAAAACATGACACAAGACTGTTCTACACCATTAGCTCAATTCTAAAGTGATGTCAAATCCTTTGGCTTAAAGTATCACAAAGAAATTTTGTTAACTTTCAAATAACATACTTTAAGGGATGTGCTCACACACGCAATACAACTTTATGACAAGAAGTATAGATCACCGTGACAGTATTGAATTTTTGTACAAAAGTTGTTAGCATAGCTCGCTATAGTTATGTAGCCAATATGGAAAACGAAAGTTTTGAAGAAAATTGGCAACAAGTATGGAGGATTCTTCAGTGAAATGGTAGACACATGGTACTGAACACCTGAGAATGTTTCTATGATATATTATGCAAGCTTAGCTAACCGATGGTCGTCATAAAAGTTTCTAAAACTTTGTCATGTCAATAACTTCAAGTGTGAATGAAAAAGGACCTTTTTAGAAAGAAGTATATGGGGTAGTTTTTCTACAGAGATGTACAAAGGGTCAAACCCTTGCTGAAAACGTGTCTAAGTAGACTTTTCATGACTTTGTCGTTCACCACTCTTCTTTTACAGCAATTCTTTTGATCTTGAATTCTCCACCATGATTGTTTGTCTACGCATCATGTTATATAAGTTTATATGTTATCTCTTTTTTCTTCCTTATTATTAAAAGTTTACTTTCTTTCTATCCAATCTATTTAACTTGAAAGACTTCATTGCACATTGGAGGACATAACAACTATACATTACCATTATTAGTTTTGATTGCTGCACTCGTGTACATACCATCGTCAGTCAGTTTGAGACTTATTTTTTTACTAACATAAAAACACTTTGCTGGAGGAGATAGCACTATCACAAATATGTGTAACCTCCCTAACATTCTCATAATGTCTATCTATCTCAAATAAGAGATAAGATGAGACAGGGAGTAATACTACTGAAGAGAAGATGTAAAATCCGAAGAGTTAAAAAAATCTTTTAAATAGTTCTTTCTTGCATCCACCCTCAAGTGTTTTGCTCTCACCATAGTTAGCTTTCTGCTGGATAAGCTTCGAGCCTTTTTATAACCTCTCTACCTTTTTCGCAGAAGTATAAATGAAGTATGCAAAAAAGGTATATAGAAAATGAAAGAGAAACAGTTGATATTTCTCACACCAACAACAAAAACAGAATTTACTACTACTACTAGAGTTGTTCTGAATAATAGCATTACTCCTTGCAATTTAAAACAGTCACTCTTTTCTGCCAGAAGGTAATTTTTTTTGCATCAAGACGAGACGCCAAGCTTTTTTTTATGTCAATCTTCCTTCTTATTAATTGGCCAATTGCCCAGGCTACATGCAGAGAAGAGTCACAACAATATACTTCTCCATGGTTTGATCCGACACAAAGGACATCTTACCACTAACAGTGGAAAAATGGGATCCGTTTACATTGGCTGAAATTTTCAGGAGAGATAATCAAAGTAAATGGAAATTAATTATCCTGGCACTTTTAGATTTTTCTATTTCAATCTTCTGAAAAACGGTATTGGTAGAAAAAAAATCAGTTCAGTACTTCCATCGGAATAAGAATTTGAAGTATTTAATGATGTTTCTTCCATGTCAATGCGATTTTTTTAAATAGAATTTTCAAGATGAAAAATTGGTAACTTTATGCTCTCCTGGTATTTAATTTCTTTGTGACCTATGCAAAGTTGCTCAGGAAGTTGAGCTCTATTTCTTCTGAAAATAACAGCCAATTTGAACGGATCCCATTTTCCCAATGTGAGTGGTGAAGTCTCCTTTGCATAGTTGAAAATCATTCTAAACAAATGAGTTTCGCCAAAAATTTCTCAAACTTAATTTTTAACTCTTGCAGATTTTTTTTGTTATCACGAATCACTGCAAATGTGTATATACTCTCAAACAACTGACAATCTCGTATATTCTTCTAAATTAAATTCTCTTACTGCTCTATTATATCTAGAGGGAGTCATTTTTGTAAGTAGTGTAATAAAATGACTCTCGCACAAGTTTACATTGACTATTGTTTCATGTTATATTATATACTCTAAACTTTGTATCTAATATTATCTTATTAGATATAAGATCGCTATCTAATGTATTGTATGCTATAGCTTCACATCTTCAGAAACAAATAGACTCACACAAAGATGATATATGGTTCTCCATCTGTATAAACTACAAAGTTGTCATGTTTAGTACTTAAATACAATGTACTCTTCTCTCCATTCTTTATCAGTGAGTAAAAAAGTGTAGAGAGACAGTTAAGTAATAGATGCAGAAAATGGAATACATGATATTAGTCAATACATTCAGACACACTAGACACATTCATTATATTTTTTGGCTCCAGGCCATGGTCATTTATGTAGTAGGTCAATAACACACTCTCATCTCAACTGTGACTGTGAGAACAGTCAGTTTGACTAAGCAAAACATGAGATGAGTCAGTAGTCAGTATTATTATAGATCTACTTTGTAGCATTTAGTTGATTGACTCTATTTACAAGAGGTATATAAACCCACCACAGGAAGTACGTAATATATTTTGAAAATTTCGACACAGACTGACTACTGCTGGGTTTTTTCGCAAAAAAAGAACACTGTTGAAGTTACATATATGAGTCTAATATTGTATTTATATATGCGGATTTTTCTTCCTAGTCTGTTATTCGGAAAAATGACTCATGACAATTCAGAAAGAAAGATTTGTTAAGTTTCCTATTTACAAAACTTGAAACAACTTTGTCTGTTGTTGAGCTGTGAAGATGTTACTGAAGGGATGCATTCATGTTGTAATAATAATGTACAATTAAGATAACATGTGTAAAGGTTCACTGAGCCAATTCTCATGTAATCAAACTTAAAGCTTTTTTCTGTTGAATACTCTTTTACCTTTGGTGAAATAATCAAAAGTGCAGCAAAGCGGAAAGAGTCTGATGAGTCATACGTAACTATGCAGTAGCCGGTTTGTACATTATACTCATGTCTAGAGAGTCTACAGAGAGTTCTTCTCTAGAAATGTTTCAAAACTGAACAACATACACGGCTAACTTCAATATTCCAAACGTATATCAATGACTAATACACATATTAACTCAAGATTTCTGGCAAGATATTAATAACAAGTTACCTGGAAATAATTAGAAAATCTGCTATAATATTTGATCTTGAAATCAAGAATTTGAGTAGATACCGGAAATTATATTACTCAAATACTCGGATTTTAGGAGAGTAAATGCCTCGTGCAACTCTACTATTCAACTTAATTGAATATCTACTATATAATTTGTTATGAACTTGGATAAGACTACTATGATACACGCCCAGTGATTTGGAAATATAAAATTACAGTTAAATGATTGGAGAATAATTATTTTGACGAGTTATAGAGAAAGTACTTTGCCTCCTATCATGTCATAAATCTATTTAGAACTTATTATAGTAAGTACTTATAGTTACCAATCCTCCGTAAATTATGTAATGCAGGCTTTTCCTTCACTCTTCCAACTAGTCATAGTAAATGAACCTCACAAAACTCATTTCATTTTCCTATACATTACACACACCTCCTGGAAACCAGATGGGAAGCATTGTGACATTGATGAGTACTTTTGAAACTCATATGCATTGCACAGAAAGCGTATGTATACAATTTGAGTTTGTGAATGAAATGATATCAAACTCACCACAGAATCGGAGAGGGTATTACGATGACGAACTGGAGCACATGTTATGAGACAACTGTCCTGAAGTATCAGCAAGGGTAACAATATCAAGACTAGAAAAGGAGAGTAGAGCAGTTGCTGCTGTTTCTGGTAGTTATGAGATGATGATGATGTGGTAGTAGTTTTAGTAGTCACTGTAACACTAGTGTTGCTCTTGTTCCTTAAGGCTGCACTTGAAATTAATGTCACCATATTAGTAGACTCTTTCGTCGTCGTAGTAGTAGTAACATTGTCCGTTTTTTCTAGTCTAACTACGACCACGTGATCACATAAAGTCACTCCGCAATAACATTTTGACTGCCAACATAGCAAGGACCAGTAGTGACAATTGCACTTGTCTCCTACATCAACTAAGTTGGTGTCATTATTACAACTCTCTTCCATATTAAATTGTTTTCAGTCATTTATAGTAGCATATTCTATGAATGCTTTTACAATTGTTCTATTGACCACTGCAGACTGTAGCGAGGCAGTTTACTAGTTTTATATACTTGGTTGTTACTGCTCTTGTCGTCTGTAAAGTTTTAAACACCCACACATAGTGATATCAGTTTCTCTTGAGGTATATACTAATGGAAAGAGAGAGACACGGTTAAAAAAGGTCACAATGTGGTTACAAGTCACAAACGAATAAATAAAAAACTGTCAGATCACATTCATTCTTTTTCTGAGATGTGTTGTATTTGAAGATGGGCAAAGAATATATCAAGAGTATATATGGAACAAACACAAGAAGAGTTTTTATAGTATTTTTTTCCTCTGTTAGCTCACCATGCACTCTCTGTTTGTTTGTGCGTTTGTTCTACTGTGAATAATGAAGACTTGTTGCTAAAGCCATTGCTGTAGGTACACTAAATGGGAAATCATAGTGTAACCATTTTATATGAAGCAAATCTGGAAAAGTTGGACTAACAACCAACCATATTCTTCTTGTCTTGCCGGTAGTTATGCCTCAGTAAATGTTGAAATTCACATATTTCACTATATTTCAAGCCATATAACACTATATAATGAGTTATTGTGACCAATAATATTGAAATTTGAGTCTTATATCAAAAACTTGTTATTATATTTTGATGTATATTGTCCTACAGAAATGAAATGTCTGACAAGATTTTAAATCATATACTACAATAAATCAAATCAGGCATTATATTTTTTATATTTCAAGTCGTCTTTAACTACGACATAGTGTAGTATTTCTTCGTAGGTAAGTAACATAAAAATATATATTACTGAGTTGGTCATTGTCATAAAAAGGGTAGCTATTGTTGTAGCACTTTACATATTAATATATAAATAGTCAACATAGAGAGTAAAAGATGTACTGTGTATATAACAAGTACAGAGTAGGGTTGTGCTCGATAACATTATTGTGAACTTTATTATATATCATATAGAGAGTCTTTAAGAAGAAGAGACCTTTGTTGAGTCTTGGGATTTAGGCAGTGTTGTATAATAGTATGGATGAGTCTCTGAAAATCATATTTTTGTCAGCCACACCTTTCTCTCACCTTTGGAAATATTTTTCAGTTTCAACCGACACAAATATTAATTCTCTCCTTCATCTTCTACTTCCTCTATTTCTTTTTTGACCCAATAATCAAACTACGCCTTGTCTCTTCTTATTCACCTGAAAAAAAGAAGTTTCATAATAAATATAAAAGATAAAGTTACATTTTGCAGAGAGGCATTTAACTTCAATTGTATCCAATAGGGGAAATAAATAATATGACTTTACACCATATTTTTAAAGCTTGTTTCCGCTGCAACAATAGAGATTTTTTGAACCCTTTGCCTTAATACTTTTTACCAGGAGAATGCAATGAGCATCCGTTGTAGTATATATTATCTATTTTATAAATTACACATGAGTTGGTCGTCAACTTACAAACCTTTTTAGTATTACATAACACACACATGCACTAGACATAGCCTATATAGTGTATAGCATACACATGGGAATGTTTATTAGTTTAAAGCACTTTAAACGCATGTTAGCACACGCTTTTTTTAAAAACAGTTTACAAGAAGATGAAGGTGAGCATATTTTTCTTACTGTGGGATGAAGAAGATGCTAACTTAAGTACTTATAGAAGTTGCATATATACTTTTTGCTATATAAGAAATAGTAAAAATAATACTCACATGTATACAAAAGGAACTGTTTCTACTTCATAGATAGTAAAACAGGGAAATGTCAATTTCATTCACGTTGCTTTGTAGTATTTGTTTTTTAGACTCTCACTTGCGTTGTAACATTTTCTCCATTTATAGGTAAAGATCTTATGTTGAAGATAAACTTTGAAAGAAGTACGAACAAGTTGCACACTATGTATATGTTTACATAAACAATCCTTTAAAGGACTCTTTTTAAAGGTGAGTTGCTTTTTCTGTGTTGCAACAATATATTTACTAAAATATATATGGCTACATGATTTTACTTTACGAGATGTTAAGCATGAGCTATATACTATCTAGTGCATTTTATACGCACAAGAGAATGAGTCTTTTCAGTTTTATTGACAAAATTCACTCTTTCTCAGCCAAAAAAAGGAGATGAAGAAAAGTCAAGAAGGAAGCACAAATCTGCAAGTACAGAAAACACGTCGTCTCGTCAACTATATGAGACTCTTCAAGAAGAATAAAAAACAACACAAGAGTTATAAGAGCAACATAATCTGTTATACAAAGTCTTGTGTACTATACAGTTTAGTGTTTATGTTGCTTTACATTTTAGTTATCGAATGTTGATGTATTTTTAAATGTATATACATAAACAACTACTCTACAATGAATGGCAATAGTATATAGTGAAAATCAAATAGAAAGGACAAGGAAGTTGTTGACTGCTCTCTTTGATTCTTTTTATCTTACATCATTCACTCTCTGGTTCTCTACTAGTACTAAAATATATTGCCATCACATTGTGTTCAGTATTATGTTCGTCGAAGACAGGAAGCCTTGTCTACCTCCTTGGAATATTACAAGAGACAC
Source organism: Oncopodura yosiiana (assembly GCA_009869805.1). Classification (NCBI taxonomy): domain Eukaryota; kingdom Metazoa; phylum Arthropoda; class Collembola; order Entomobryomorpha; family Oncopoduridae; genus Oncopodura; species Oncopodura yosiiana. The sequence goes on from VCNE01009690.1 coordinate 41,491, forward strand.
TGGCAAACAATAACAAGAAACATAATATAACATTTGCATATGAACTTTTCTTAATAATACATAATTGATATAAGGAATTTTCAAGTGAGTAGCTTATGGAAATATGGATTTACTAGGAAATCGCAATCATTAAAAGCATTGTTGGTATGATAAAGTCCAATAAACGTGGTTTGCTTATTATGCATTATGCTACATTTAAACTGATTAGATACGTGAGAATTTATTAGTACTATTCTCACTGAATAAAGTTTGGACAGAGAATATTTTATTACTACTTTTGAGAAAATGCAACTGTCACAAAAAGTACTTATAGAAAAAAGTTTGATATTGCTAAAACACATTAACAGACAATGATGATATTACATAAAAGAACCCCTACGGAAGTTGGAAACTTTATATGTCCACGACTTCTTCTATTCTAGAACAATCAATAAATCGATATAGAAAAAAGTCATGCCGGTATTTTGTAATACATTACTAGTTTTGTAGAAATGTTATGATACTACACAATTGTCTTGGTCCTAACTCAAATCCATATATATTCCTAAAAGAAGTGTGAGTCATACCTTTCAGATAGATTACTTAGGTTTGGAAACTTGAAAAATCCTTGTGAATGAATCATCAAGAATCTAATTAACAGTTTTCATGACTTTCTTCACCTTAGTCAAGATCAATATCCTTTGAACTTGGCAATGGGTTGTTACAATACAAAGTAAAATAACTTCACAGTTTGCATGTACACATAAAACCACAAAAATAGGAAAAGGCTAAGAGGTAGAATAATACTAAAGTTAAGCCGTTAAGTTTGCTCATTCCATTCAATGCATTTTTTTCAAAGACTAGACTTTAGCTACTTGTTACATATAGCTACACATCTAAAATTCTTTACTATAAAGTCCTGTGGCACTATAATATAATTTTTTTCATAACTTATCACAAGGTTCACTGGCGTCTGCACAAACAAAATGAAATTTTATTTGTAACTATATATATACAAGTATACTCTCTCTACACACACGAAATATTTTTTTATGATGCGTGTTAATATTATTGAGCAAGTGCTTTTAGTCAAGAGTTTTGTTTTAGAGTTTTAGCTGATGCTGCAGAATTCATTAAATAATCAAAAGTAATTTTAGTGCTAACTCTGTTGTTCACATAAAATTAAAATACATGTAGCAAACACTACTTACTATTATTATGAGTTGCTCTCTCTTTATCTCACTATACTGAATGTATATAAGTAAAATCACTTTACCTCGCGTCTATTTTAATAGTCAGAACATAAATAAAATTCAATAATAGCAACGTTAAATGTTTCTCAGGCGTCAATCTAGTGCCTAAGAAAAAGTGTCAATTGTCTAAAATAGTGCGTAGCCATAAACAGACATTGTATATAAGGCTTATGTATTTATTTTGCATACACATGCACTTTATACTACTTAGTTGACAGTAGACGACGTTATGGAATGATAAGAAGTGAAACGTAAACAAAACATCAAACCAGAGTACCTAAATTAAAGGTTGTAGTAGACTAGTTCAAGATGTTTTATCTGTAGTCTATAGTAGTACATTATTTTAAGTAGTCGTTCATTCAGTTTTTTTAGCTTGTGAAACCTATACATATATCTTCATGTTTTCAAGTTACATGATAATCGTAAGTGAATCAAAATGTCTCAGTAAGTATAAATATACATTATTATTATACTAGTACGCACTCGTAATAACACTCCTATGAAACTGATGCAAAAGATTATGAAATGTTACAGAAATACGATGATAAATGACAACGTTCAAATACTAAAAATAAAATGTCTTTGACTATAAATTAAGTTATTAATGCAAAAATTGAATTGAAACTTTTCAGTTTTAATTCAATTGATAGTCACATAATCTTGAGTATTTAGCAAATTCCATATTTGTCATCTTAGTGAAAGGCAAGGTTGTAGTAATGCAAGTAGCCATTTGAGTACATTATGTCTTGTCCGTCTGTCAATTAAGTTATTGAAAAGAAGCCTGTCCGCTTCATTTGCATGCTATAGTCATAATTATGATATGACGGAACGTGAGTTGCATATATATGCAAACACACAAAGTTCTTGAACTCTTTACTACAACAAAAAGATGAACATATATGGTGCTATATTTGATACATTATTGTCATAGTCTCAGTTTGCTAAGCAAAATATACTCTTCAATACAAACTCTCGTCTTGTAAAAAATATGCTTAAACTTTTAAGGCTTACCTGAGATTTAGCACATCACTACTCCATCATAACTAAGAACAACTACTGAATTTAAAATTTTTGCTAGAATATTCGCCTTTTTTAAAACTAAAAGTCACACTCTTCTGAATACACTATGTAAAATCCACGTTGCAAACTCTTTTTGACAGAAGAGAAAAAAGAAACTCGTGGAAGTTGCAGAGAGAGTGACTTTACATAATGAAATCCAGTGTGCCACTGACATGAGAGAATCTAAACTCAACTCTATAGTAAATAGTAACCCACACACATACACAAAAAGTGAGAGACGAGAGATCTGCTCGAGGGATTTCCTCACTATCATCCTGGCCCGACCAAAACAACATGAAATGCACCTATAAGTATATATATAAACTCATATAGTGTCATGTCTACAGTCTAACACAGTTCAACAGACATTTCATATACATATAGGATAAACAGTATAAAACTAAAGTTACAGAGCTAATCTTTTACTACCGAAAAACTGCATGTGTGTACTTCTGTACTTTAGTAAAAGGAATATATATATATGTGTGAAAATGCTTTCAGATGTATTACATAATATATACTATGTAGTAGTATATACTCATCCGTCAAACCGATTTGAAAAGTCAGAATGAGATTCACCAGTCCATGCAAGATATTCAGGGGAGAGAGATCATAACAGTCAGTTGAGAAATGGTATATTATATATATATGAATTATATAGAAAAGCAAAAGTACTTACACTTTAAGTGAATCTCAATCTCAGCTCATAGACACTATCATTCACTCACTCCGAGAAATGCACTTTGACGATACTTGTTCCCAGACTTGTAAATGGAAAATACAATTTCTCATCCAATTCCTCTTTGCTTTATATTGTTTTGAGTATTAACTTTATGAGATTCTCTGATTTCTTTTTGCTGTAAGCTTGTATCACTAAAAAATTGTCACTTGACTAGAGAGAGAATAAATCCTTGAACACATCCTTCCTTGAGAAAAAGTAAATTGTATTTGACACAACATATGACAATTATAAAATTTAGTAGGTTTCAAATAAATCTTATAATTGTTCGCTACTATGCTGCATGAAGTTACAAATATGGAACGGAATTGGTTAAAGTAATGCGGTAGCTAACTATGACAAACACTTCAATGAAACTGTGATTTGCATTTACTGTAAATTGTGGAGTGCACTTGTGTTGTATGCATACTATCCTCTAACTAACACATGCAAACACAATAAGAATTTGTATTATTAGCTTATTAGCTTTCTGATGGCTATTCGCTGTTGTATATGTAGTACAAATATGCACTGTGTATGCTGTTGTAATAGGACAATCGAATTATATTAAACTACTTTTTTAACAACTTGACGTTGACCATGTGCTACATATGAAACTATATAAAATTATATAATAATACTGTGTGTTGTAACAACTATATATATTTTAGTATCACTGGAGTCACCACAACACTATGTTAGTATAAAAACTAGAATCACAGGAAGGAACAATATATAAAGAAAAAACAAAGTTACTACAATTATGGTCCTTGAGAATGATTTGTGAAGGAAAGTACATAATACCCGGGCTGGAGAAAATAAAAGTTCACAAATTGTTTATTTCATTCCAGTACGTGTCTCCAGTGTTCACGTTTCCAGACTAGTTGGTACTCTGACGGATATCATCGATTTTCTTCTTGGAATTCCCTGTTGTGCTGTTGCTAAGGGTCACTGAAACTGATTCACTTCTCCAGCACATTGACTAACTCACTCAAAGAAAGCCGGTGGAGACTTTTGAATACAGCGTTAGCATTAGTTTCGAACTAATATTATATGCAAAATTCTCATTCGTTAATAGTTTGTTACAATCAGAACAAAGTTATAACTAAAACTGGTAGTCAACTATAACTTGCATGCCAATTTTATCCCCACTTTTTAATAATCTTGTGTTAAGAAGTTTTTTTTCTATATATCAAGCAGGGGGTATAATTATAGCATAAATAAATGTAGAGTAGCATTTGCTATCAAGACTTTAGTAGTTAGGAAGTATAAGGCGACATTTATTTATGTCTTTACTGGTTAATACTACGGATAAGTATAGTATGTAGAATGTATGAAAAATAAAATCTGTATGTATAAGCTTCTTGTTCTAGTTGAACTTTACTGTTCTTGACCAGAGAGGTTTAATCAACGAATGCATGACACTGGCTTTGACTAATGTGAGTTCACGACAGACATCACTAGTAAAACACTTTATAGCCTATGGTGAAGTACAAGGTCGAGCTCTGTTATTTTATAATGTCAACTCTCTGAATTTTATTAAAGTCTTAAATAATAAGTTATAAGAATATATCCTTTATGAGTTGAGCAGTCCAAAAATATTCTCAATAAAAAAATATTTACTATAGTGTATCAATCGTGTGATCTATTGAATAAACGCATCTTTTTAAGCGATGTTTATATTCAGAAAATAAATTTTTCTTGTCAATTGATTATATTTGTAATATATGTTTACGATAGTAGAGATCAAAGAAGAATATAATATTCTTCAGAACTTTTTATTTAATTAGTAGTATACAAAGTTGAGTGCAATCATGCACTTTTTGTTAGTTAATATAAAACGTCATTTGAAGTTAGAGTTAATAATAATAGACACATGCTTTCAAAATTTTTTATGTCGCAATTTGTTTCTTCTTCATTTCTACATATGCAACGGAAGCTCAAAGTAATTTAACATTTTATTGCCATTATTTTCTTTACGAACTAAGTTTGTCAATTGCATATGGTAGAAACTAAACTGCCTTGAAATGAAAAGAATTATTAATACTTTGTTATTATATGTTTGTCAACTCTAAAAATCTTCCCCTGTAGTTAATTTTCTTACAAACATAAAACTTGAGAGAAACAAAATTTAACTAGTGGTCGTCAACTTGGAGATGTTGCAATTATTATAGCTTACTTATTTTAAGAAGAATTTTTATATTTTATTTTATGAAAGTAAAACTTTCTGACACAACATATATATTGTCATTTTTAATGCACATTATATAAACTGTTGATTTATTTCTTTTTATTTTCAAGGAGTGTATAAATAAATTTTATAGATTTTTGTACACATTATATTAAGATCTTCCTACTTGTTTATCAATATTTTCTAAAATATCGTAAAAGAACACATGACGGTCTTTTAGCGTTTCAATCGCAATCATATAATCATCACTGGTAACATTATTTTTACAGAATTTTTTAGAATCCTTCATTGATGATTTTCTTGCTTTAGATTGTAAAATCTACAAAATATAATAATATAATTATTAGCATTTATGATCAAAATTAATTTATGTAAAGATATATATCATTATTGCTTACAAACCTCCCTTGCTTTAGCATTATAATCAAGTTCAGCAGTACACTTAAATTTTTCTAGATTTTTCGTAGCTGCTAAATCAGAAATTCTTGATTTTAATTGCTCCTTGTGCTTTTCTTCTTCTTGTTTATAAAATTGTATAGCCTTAACAATAGACTTTAAGCTTTTCTCCATGTTATCTTCACCTGTAATCAGAAATCAACACAAAATATTAGAAATATATTATATCATCTTCATATTACTTTTAGTTTACCAATTGCCAGAGTAATAAATTCTATTTCATTTGAGGAAAGTCCTAGGATATCATAGATTTGAGAACAGATTGCAGACTCAAAGTTTTGAAAAGCAACTTGTTGTTTTTTGAGTGTTTGAACGATAGATGACTGCGTATCTAATGACTCTTTCAACTTTTCTTTTTCCATTTCTGCAACAAGTAGTTTTTCTTCTAATACCTATGATTTATAAAAATTTAAAAAAAATTAAGTAGCTCATATAATATGCTCATGTTTAAAACATGAATTAACTTTAGTTTGATTGACAGTATTTTTCTAAATCTAATAATGTGTCGAATAAAAGAATTTTTTCACCGTACTCTTAAACTTTTATTAGTGTCTGCTAGTATATCTCCAATATAATTTCGAACTTGAGCCAAAGTTTGTCTATTTTCATCCTCGCGTTGTTTGACACAAGTATCCACTTGAAGAAGGTAAGTGTGTTGAGCTTCCAAAAGTGATTTCACCTCTACCATCATCACCACATATTATACAAAAATATTATACTCATATATAGACATTTATATTTTGAACATTTGGAAAGAGAACATGAACTCGCTCATATTTCATAAGTTGTCAAGGACAGAATCTTTGTTGCATAGAATTTTCTAGTATATAGTATAATCTTTACTAACATTGGGTTTTTATACAACGCAAAAAGTAAAAAAGTGGAGAAAGCAAGTTGAGAAAGAAATGCATTTCAATATGAATACACAAACCCTAGCTTTGCGTTTTCTTTACCTTTTTGTGCATTATACTATTTATACTTTCTACTTCTTTTAGAACTAGAAATTTCTCTTTGTCGGTGGCTTTTTAAGAACTGTGTATGTTAGTTATATATCTACACAGTAGAAAGTTGCTAGACGTGACAAAGTACAACATATTAATATATACTAGAAAAACATACCGTTGAAATTGAATTCTAGCTTTTGCTTCTCTTTTAGAAACTCTTTTTCACGTAGAGACATTTGACTTTTCAGCCCACACAGCTGTTCCTCATGACAGGACTTGATATTGACCAAGTCTTGTACAAGGTTCTCATTAGTTTCTTGCAACATGGTGACTTCATCTGCCAAAAACTTGCACTTGGTGCGAAATTCTTCACTTCGAAGTTGTTGGCTTTCTAGTTGTAGATGAGTTTCATTTTGACAGTTACCCTGAGGAAACAAAGTAAGAGTTTAATATTTCATTTTTTGTACGTTGTGTAGACTAAATTTCCTTTTCTTCTTATGTTCTTTCACTTTCTATCTTGTGTCAACTTTCTCTACGCTCCCTAAAACTACATATATACATAATACTGAGAAGAAGAAGAAGGATGTTTTCTTAAACACTTTTGAGATTGTACTAAACGTAAAAACAACGAGTGCATATATGATATATCATATATAATATTAAACTCTAAGAAAAAGAGTTTTTCTTTCTCTGTGAACTTCAACCTATACTTTCACTCAACAAGATGACACTTATATATAGAAGAAATAGTTGAGCTACACATACAACACTACTGAGGCTTTTAGTGACAAGTATCCTTCTTCTTTTCTCTAAAAAATCTTCCGGCTTTCTTTTTTTCATTCTTAGCCTATGATATGCTCACTATATTTACATCCGGAATGAAGAAATGCTCTACATGTCGTTTTTAAATATATGCAAAAAATATAACAAAACTTATTCTTAAAGCCAGAGATGTTGAAAAAGATAACGGAAAAGGAACTTTTGCCATCTCCTCACTATGTGTACTTTAAGATACATATATATACATTTCTTATAAATGTATGCAAAAATTTCCTATTGCTATTTTGCATTGCAATCTGGACGTTTTAGATGTTTTTTTCTCTTTTTCTCCTCCTTCTTCAGTGCAACCATCTTATCTAAACTATTGTGTAACTTGCCTTGAGTAATGAGATGTTGCTATCATCCATCTTCTTTGCTAGAGATTCATATTGAGCTGTCTTTCCTTCTAATTTCACTCGAGTTTCTTCCAATTCTTCGTGAAGTGTCTGTCAAGTAGAATTTAAATCCTATAAGAATTTTCTTCTTATGTAAATACACACATGCATATATAAGGAATAAGAAACATATACAGATATATATAAGACATAAGAAAAAATCTCATGATATAAGTTCATCTTACACATATGTTACTGATACTAAAAGATTTGATACTATACTGCATATCTCTAAGATATAGACTTTTTAAGCAAAGTAGGCAAAAGAAAAGTACAACCAGCAATTGTATAAGCTTTTTTTCAGGTTAAACTTCATATGCTATCTCGCACTCTTTCAGTATAACATTGTTCATATTAGATTTGCCCAGAGTTCTATACCTACTAAACCACTTGCTCTCTTTTTTCTGCCAACACAACTTACTTTCGCCACGAGCACTTTTAGTTACTTTCTCTCTCTCTCTCTCCGTCAGGACACATTTTTGAAATTGGCATTGCATGTGGTACAATACACTATGGTTTCTTTCTTCACTCTGACTTCGACTCACACTGGGGCTCAAATAATAAAATGCAACTCAATGAACAATAAAGCCAACATACTTATAACATAAATATATATGCAATATTGTTGTGTTATGGTAAAGTATTGTATGTATGTATTGCTGTGAGAACTAAACCGAGTTACTAAGTTAGTAAGATTATGTACATGCACTTGTAACAAAGTTCTATAAGTTCAAATCTATTCGCAAATGCTATCATAGATTCAACATGCACAGACAAAGAAAAAGTTTTTTTCAGACATGAAGAACAGTAAGCAAAAAAACGAAAAAAGAAAGAGAAAGAAGAAGTATAGAACTGTAGATAGATCGTCTTCTGTATCAGACTGTAAGTACTAGATATATATATATATATATAAACTTACACGAATTTCACATTGTATCTGAAGCTTCTCACGGTTAACCTCCCGGCAAGACACAGATAGGTCAAACTTTGCCTTTTCAAGATCTTCTTTCTCCTTTTCTAGTACACGAATCTAGAGAGTCTCAAGAGAATCCATCAAAATTTGATGCAATTATAGTTGTATATTATATAAGCTGGTCAAATTTGGATTATTGATGCACAGACATCTCTCAACTCAACTCAAACTACCCTTACGGCACAATTTCTACTTTACTTTTGGTTGTAGTTTTCTTTGATAAGATATACTAAGATATAGAGCAGGAAAGTTTGCTCTAGTTTTCATTTTTGTTCATCTTATGATATCTGCTTAAATAAAATGCTAACTGCACTAAAATTTAATATTTTTAGCTATAAATACTAGCTAATTTTTGGAATACACATTACAGGAATAAATCTATTATATGAAAGTATGAAAGATATAGTGGTTTAACTGAAATTATTCCATTTATATATATCAACAAGAAGGACAGTCGAGTTGAGCGACATGCCTGTAACACGATATGATAGAAACGTCTTTTTCTTCCTTACCTTGTCATCAGTAGACTCAACTACTTTAGACACATGGGATTTGTAAAGTTGATACTCTTGCCATAAACAGATATAGAGCATTTTCCATCTACTAATTGCCAGTATTTGATCTGATTGCTCTCCTGCAGTTACTACTCGTTCATCTTCCTCGAATTTTCCCTGTAGACAATTATGCATGTAATCAACCATCATAGAAATGACAAACTAGATTTTGTTCTCTTTATATATATATATATATTATGTATATATATATATATATATACATATATACGTAATGACTTCCTAGTTGTCAATAGGTAATTATGTAATAGATTTTGTGCTATGTTACAAAATTTACTTTGGTTACAATGGAGTAAATATTCCATTATATAATGTTGCTGGAACAAGAACGAATTGCGTATATATATATATATAATGAGAGAAAAATCGTTATAAACCATGATAAAAGTGGTATAGGTATATATATTTCTATATCAAAGAGAAACTTACTTGGAGATTTGATAAGGGATTCAGAGTAATACTCTTCCTGAGTTCCACAAGCTCCTTATTATCTTTATCCTCTTGGAATGCTTCTTCTTCTGGGCTTTCATTTCTAGGCTCATTGTGATTTCTCTCTTGATCCTGACCCATTTCTAGTAAGCGACGTACTTGAGCCAGTTCAATTTGTAGACTGTTAACAACACACATGTCAGACATATGATAAGAACAGGAGAAAGAAAGAGGATACAAATATATAGACACATAACAGATATTAAGTCCCTAAATCCTCTTTGTCTATCTATCTACTACAATGAGAGTGCCTTTTTGTTTTTTTTTATATAAAAATGAACATGAGGTCAGTAAACTCATGTGTATGAAGAAATATACAATGAAACTAATGGCACAATAAGAAACAATTGTACCTATACAAACTATACTAACATAATAAAATATCCATTATTTATTTTACATTACATGGATTTTCTTTTTGAAATAGAGTAAATACAATAAAATGCAAGACTTACTGACTGTTGAGACTTTTTAGCTTTTCATAGTTAAGTCGATGTTGTTCACTTTTAACACGTTCATTTGCCAGCAAACTCTGCAATTCTAACTCTTGACCCAACAACCTTTGATTCAGAATTATTTCATCTTCTCGAATTTCACGTTGTTGTTCCATATTGTTGTAGGAAGACGTTTTAATTAAAATTTAATGAAAGACACTGGTTAATTTACTGTTTTGTACTTTTTGAAGAAACTTTGTGTCTGTCACTATCAACAACAAACTATGTTGTTTTTTTTAAATTCAGCTGACTATTTGTTTTGATTTTTATCACCCCGGGTAACGAGATTCTCTCTATGACACAAATTGCAAAGCAACGGGATTTATATACGCTGTCGCTAAGCTAAGCTTGAAGCTTATGATAATTCATATATGACTAATTATGTAAGATCTTTATTGCAATTAGTTACTATTTTATGCTAATTGCCGCAGTTGTTTGTAAACAAATGGAATTCTACGTCAGCAATGTAAAACAGGTTGCAAAATCCAAGAGAAGAAATGTATAAACTACCTGGAAATTCCAGCCTAAAGATTTTAGTTAATTATATTATTGCAAACCCGTTTTCTTCTTATAGCTATATGTTATTAATCATAATTAAGTCAGGTTATTAGAACACACGTTTTTTCTATCTTGTAAGTAAATGATGGTCATTACAAGGAACTTGTCTTTACAATTGGCAAAAAGCCGATAGGGCAAGGTGCCAAATAGTATTAGTAAATACATGTAATAGTTCCATTAAAAAAGTATATAAACTCTTTTCCATATGTAGAGATTTGTACATTTTTTTTTCTTTTCGTTACGTTGCTCTCATTATCTCCAGCTTATGTCTAGTTCTCACGCAGATGTGCCGACTTTTCTGTATCATTATCACCTTCTTATATGCACATATATTATTATTTAGTTTTTTTTAATATGTGTGTTATACTATACATTGTGTAACAATCACCTTCATCTCTTCTTCTGACTTTCCTCCTTTTCCTTTTCAGCTCTGGTATTATCTATGACGTAATCACCTGTTAAGGATTTACTATCACTTTGTGGTACAAAAGTACGCAGTGATTTTAATATTACCTACTAACCTTCGTCTCAAAAGCTAAATATCATGACTAATCAGCTCTACAATAATATTTCAATGAATATTATCCATAGATTCTAAAATCCTGTGAATCAGTTTAGATATAGTTGTCATTAAGTCAAACGATAAATGTTCATAGTATACTACAATATAGTAGTACAGGATAGTATAAAGTGAGAAATATAAGTTCTTATAGTTAGTAGTCTCAAATCGTTTCTTCTTCAAGACGATATTTTTTTCTTTCATCTCTCTCTCTTTCTTTCTCAATAGCATTTCATATATCGGCAGTGTTTCAACTCAACACCTTAAATCTTACCCAAATCGCATTCACATTCCAAGTTTATTGCAGAGGAAGAAAAGGAAGACGAGAGAGAGAGAAGATCTGTTATATATATAGTACAAGTCGACGACAACGGCATTATAGTGTGTGTTAGTGCAAGTGCAATATTATAAAAGAGAAGGAAAGTATATATTATAGTGACAAGTGATTTAATTTATGTCAAGTTGAGCTGTGTAAATTCATACTAGAAGGAAGGATGAAACAGGGGCAAAAGGGTAAGAGTAGACAGTCTAGTATTAGTAGTAGAAGATCACTTTATGGAATTTTACTAAGACTTGGTGCAATTTCCACTCTAGTAAAATTGCTACTTCTGATGGTGGTGCTGCAGTTGAATCTAATTTCACATGGGAGCATGGCAGAAAAGCTTATTTCAACAACTTTGCCTAGTACTGGTGAAGATAGTGAGAGTGCCAGTAGTACTAAATCCAATTTCAATTACGGAGGAAATGTAGTAAGCAGAGTTGGAGAGTGCCAACGTCTAGAAGATTGTGAAACTAGTCATTGTTGTACCATTGGTAACTATAAATCTATTGTGTATATTATTATACAATATTACTAAAATACTAAAAGTAAAGCATATTATGAAGAAAAGAGGAAAACAATTTATGATGCATCTAACTTATTGCTTGTTTATTGCTCTATATAATTCATTTATGATGGATATTCTTCTCTTCAAACTTTGACATTTAGAGAGAAGGAAAAGAAATAAAATAATTATGATTCAATTACATAAGACTTTTTTCTCTATCCATTTTTGATATTGTAATAATAATAAGATCTATACTTTCATAGGAATGGTGAGATACTCAGTTCCTCAGTGCTCTCCATTTGGAAAAGAAGGAGATACTTGTATCCCAGAGAATCCAACTAGAAATCTAACTTTGTCGTTTCCAGCAGAAGGTCCAGTTGAGCTTTTTAATGTCTTTTTGCTATTTTGTCCATGTTCTCCTTCATTATATTGTGACGGTAACAGTGCTACTTGTGTCAAGAATCCTATCATTTCAACTACTTCTACTAGTGAAAACCAAAATATCAACAGAAATAATCTTTAGTTTAATTCAATACAAAATATATATATGCAATACATGTATGATCTTCCTCTATATATATTAAAATGAATAAAATAAAATGTCTTAAAACTCTTCAATTTTTTTTAATATATCTTTCATGACGCGTTAATTTTTATTCAAATTATTTGTTTGTGTGTATATTACTATTGGTATGATAGCAAGTTTTTCTTGTTTTTTTCGCGTACAATTGTTTTGTTGTTACTCATTATATATCATATAATATTATATATTTATCAATCATTTGTACAAAGATTTCACTGCACAAAAAGGAATCTAATTAATACTCAAAGATTTTAATTAACTCATTCCTTCCTGCGTATATTTGTCTGTCGTCAGGAAATTATATATATAGGTTACATCATTACATGAATATATATAAAAACATAATAGTTTTTCTACTATACTAAAACTAAAGTCGCAGTACAAAAAAACATTATACATAATATGCATTATAAAAACAAATAACTAAACAATTACTTTATACGTGTTCGTCTTTTACCTAAGTTTTGTAAATATATTTACAAGACATTACATGTAAAAAATTATAAACATTAATTGTACATTGTGTATAATGTATATATATATATATATATTATGTACATGACAAAAATTATACTGTACAATGCTGCTGAATCTACTAAAGGGTAATAATTAGAAACCAGCAAACTTTTTTATATCTACACACTTTCCCAGTTATATCATCAGTCCTCTCATCACTTTCAAACATTTCGTTGCTTTATTTCTTCTTTCACTCCCTTATATACTGTCTAACACAGGACAAAAAGTTACTATAGAATAAACGTTACATTAATTATGGCCGTTTTAGTATATATAAAAACTTGTGTTTCTCTCACTATTTATTTTATCGTTATAGCACGACAACGTATGTATATAATACGCTTAATTTACTTTTATTATTTTATAGTACATAATATATCTTAAGATTTAGTGTGACGCTACGTTAAAGTTTTTTTTTGTATTAAATAGAAAAATGTTAATCATTATCTCATTTTTAAAAGTTATACAGAGCAACAACGCATGTTGTAAGTTTTTATAATATCATATAATTCTCTGATAAAATGGTACGCAACTTGAGTTGTTTTGAAAGCTACACATCTGTTGCTTTGGTTATTTTTTTTTCTATCTTTTACATAGTAGATGGACACTCTACAGGTATTATAAGAGTATTGAAATATTTGAAACCATATTATTATTAATGGTAAAGACCAGAATTTATTGTGTTGTTTTCAAGTCTGAATATAATAAGAGACTCTCAACAACCACAACATGATGAACAAGAGAGAAGAAATTTTGTAATACATTTCGTACAGTCTTTCAAGTATTATTGCAAAAAATTGAGTATTTCTCCTTCTTGCTTCAACTACTCTATAGATTATCATTTCCTGGATAATGTCGTCGCTCATATATATAATAAATAGGAAGTATCTACCTAGTAAAATTTGATGGCTTAAAAATGTCAGGTAATATAAATAAGTACTATATAATCATGTAAGGTATGTATTATAATATCTCTCAATTACATAGAAACTTTTGTTGACTTCCACTTTTGCCTAGAAACATTTCATTTCCGTTGTGAAGAGGATGAATTTATAATAAATTAAGAGGAATTGAAACAAGTATATATATTCTTTCTTTTGTAACATATGTCATATTGCGACTTATTGGTTTTTGAAGAGTATTATTGTAGAAAAGTAAAAAAAATTTCCTACCGCTTCAATATATATTTCAATTTCAATGAAATATATCTTTCACAGTGATTTATTTCAAAAGAATTCAACGTTTTAAAATTGGAACTACCTATGTAAATGAGAGTAGCATGATATTATACATAATAATTGAGATTGAGAGGAAAATGATTTTGACAATGATGACAAGTGTGGTGAAATATTTATAAATTTATTCAGCAATGAAGAAGGTTTTGGTATTTTTTTTTTCTCTCTCTCTATCTCCACCTACGCTTACTCGAACAGAAACATGGAAATTTTTGTTTGTTTGTAAAAAAATCATGTAAATTTTCACAACAGAGTACAACTAGTATAAATAAACGACTTTTTCCAACTGTCGTTCTAAACAAGATGAAAAACAAAGTCTGAAGAGCATAATGCTACACATGAAACAAAAAGAAAAAGTGCGGATTATCATGATGACTATGTCATTTTTCAACAAGAGCACAATGGAATAAAAAATTCTTTCTTTTTTTGCTTTCTGTTAGTAGTGAGCACGTGGCATTTCTGGCAATGACTATATTTTGACTGTTGTATATATTTCTTCTATACTTTCTCCAACTACTAACAACAATATATAAATTCTCAACATAACGCACTAGAAAAAAATCTCCTCTGAAAAAAATTTTCTCTTCCACTTGATTTGAAATGGCTATACATTAGATAAACAAAGTTTAGAATTTTCTAAATATTATTAACGCTAAACAGCAGCCGCTTTTTCCTGTCGTTGTTCCACACACGTTCAGAAAAAAAAACTTTTACATTTAGAAATCACGAATTCATATCATATTTTCACGCACAGTTAAATGTACGCAAAAATGCCTTTTGTAGTTTCGTTTAGCCCTTTTATCTGTACGTGCGTATATTACGACAGGAGAGAAAAAAAGAGAGAGAGAGACATTGCATTTTGAGTCTTATTGCGTAAGAGCAGAAGGAGAAAGTCATCTTATTACAGGATTTTCTTTCATTCTCATCACGTCTATTCGAGTAACCACTACACACTAACCATCACCACAATACCAGAAGCAATTTGTGTTGACTTGTTTGTTTATACCCATGAAATCCTAGCTCAGGAGTCAAAGCACCTCATTTTTTGACCAATATATTACTTATTACTGCTGCTAGAAAAATTTACCGAGTGAAATGCGTAATTTTGCACAATATGAGCAATGAAAAAAGTTACTTAAACAACAAATAAATAAAACAATAAATTAACAAATTATTTTTAAAAAAATAAGTTGGCACTATTTTGCTTTGCAAATGCAATATGAACTCTGTTAGTACAAAAAAACTATTATATCATAATGAAATATAGAGAAATGAAACAAAAAAATAACTAGCGGTTTCATTTGTGTTTCATAATCAAAGTGAAACAAAAGTTGACACATATAAAAGAATCAACTGTTAGTTTTCTCTCGTTAACTCTCTATAATAACTATCGTGTGACTTCTATAAAGGAGAAATGGAAATTTTTTCCAAAGAAAAAGAAAAATTTGATAGAAACAGAGAGAGAGTGAAACAATATTCCTTTTTTGTTCTTTCCAAGAGAAATTAGTTTATGAAATTGCTTGAAGCAGAAAAGTACTACATAGACCACTTGCCTAGCTTTTTGTTTGTTCACAGCTTAAAACTTTCACATGAGTGAAACTTTATCATAACTCAGACACGCTACGTATTATAAATTACTTTCATGTAAATATCATACTTTGAGAAGAACTGGAGAGATATATATCTAACAGAGACAGTTCAAATATATATATATACTTAATTACACACGCTATATGTATATATATGAGCTGCTACTGCGGTAATTATATAAAAATACTGAAAATTGTGCACGTAACTAATTACGTTTTCGAGGTAGATATAATTAATGTTCAAGATTGGCCAACACCAAGTCAAACCAGTACTCCGTGGCATAATGTTTTTTAACTTGTAGACGAAAATAATTTAATTTTCCTTTGAAATAAAATTAAATAATTAATTATGTAAGCTGAATTAAATTTAAAAACAATTGAGAAAATAAGTACCAACATTTTTCTTCTTCTTAAATCTTTAGGAATCCTTTGAACCACATAAATAAATTAAATAAATTTTTTTCTCATAGGTCATCACACAACTCTCATTTACTATTCAATTTCTGGCTAAACTAAATAAATACGAAATGGCAGATCAAGTGAAAGTATGATGTTGTATATAATAGTAGTACGTTTTTCTAAGTACTCACTTGCCTTACACATTTCAGAGCTAATAACATATTCCATTTCTTATTTGAAGTGCATTACAGCAGTACACACACGTATATGTAGTTACAGTTACTACACTATTAAATAAAAGAAATTGATATTTGCCTAATTCTTTACTTCGTTTTCCTTTGAGCACTTGTCTTCAAAGCAGAACATAAAAGTAGCACTCTGTGTGTGTAGAAGATGAGATAACTGCTTATAAAGTTATATATATATTTCGTTTCATAGTGTGTATATTGTAAAAGATTGTGAAGAGAGAGAGAGAGAGAGAGAGAGAGAGAGAAAGCATTTATATAATGGTTGTAGTTAGACTTTACTTATACTATTACCTCTTGTGTGTGTATATTCTATTCTATATATATCTCCTTTAGGTAAAGTGATTACTTTTTGCTTCTCCATTATTCATGGGAAGAGTGGTAGAATGGATAGAATAATAAATTCAACCAACATCTTCAACTAAGGACAATTTCTAACTTGCCTTTTGCCCTTACAAAGAGAAATATTTCTTCTGCTGCTATTAAAGAGAAAGAGTTAGTAACCTACTTATCACCAAAAATGACATGACCTATACTACTACTCTGTCTATTTATGTTCCACTTTTCTCTCTCTCTATCTCTCTTTCGAAAATTATATTAAAATTGTAGGAATATCATCATATTGTATGAGTTATGTTTTTTCTAGCATATATAGTTTATATACCATTTCTCAAATCTATGAACGTTCAATTGTTGGAACCGTATCTTTATATAAAGACAAAAGTTTTTTACTGTACAACATACGGAAATAGCATCAATATCATACTATTATGTGACGGAAGTATCACGGGGTGAAAATATTTCAGTGTAGTTTCTCTTCTCGTCCTCTATATATTTATATTTAATATATTTCTAATCCAAGTTTTTTTAGTAGTAAGTAGCTCATTCCATTATATATCATGTACCATAATAATAATATACCATACATTCGCAAATATATATATTTATATTTAGTATATAGTTGAAAAAAGAAGAAGAAGAAAAACAAATAGAGTTAATAATCTCTTAAATAGTCGTATAAATATTGAGTACATATAGTTGCTGTATTTTGTGTTCTCTTGTCCTATATCTATAATATCATCATATATAACATTATATATATATATATATTACTAATTACTATTTAGGTGGGACGACTACACTAACTATCATACAACACTTTCTTCTTCAAGACTTTTTGAGATTTTCTTTCCATATTGATTAGGCGCTGAACAATTACTATTATTCACAACCAACGACTTATTATTAATACTACTACTGGCATTAGTATTTGAGTTTGGTGATGCCTTATTACTACTGCTAGGATTGACACTATTAGCACTTGCATAGCCAACACTGCCACTAGTACTATTATTATTAGCAGAGGAGGACGGTATAAGACTTGAAGCATATCCATAAGGACTGGTTGAAGAAGCTGCTGACGACTCATTGGGACCAATCACTTGTGTACAATTTTTCTTCTCTAACCAAATCGCGTACTCAGCTTGAGCCAAAAGTCTTTCTACATGCTCCAACTGCTCTTTATGAGACAGTAGCCTTTGGAGACCAGCCGAGTGTGAATTACTATCAAGTGACTCTGTTCGTGAGAGTATATGTTCTGTTTGATTGAGTAGATGTTCTACACGACCCACAATAGAGTTGTTTGGAGTTGGGCTAGACATATACAATGGAGATGACGGATTGGCGCTATTAGGTGAAGTATTAGTATTGCTGTTGTTGTTGTTGATGTTGTTGTTGGCTTTGGTGACAACTGCTGCTGGTGATGAGGTCGACGAGGGATTTGTAGATGGAGAAGTTGGAGTTCGATCGTATGGTGTTGCCCCAGGGGTTCTGTGATGCTGTTTCGGTATCGGAAGAAGAGGTAAGCGTCGAACATCTTCTATTGAATTTCGTCTATATTCTCTGTGTACAACAAGAAGAAGAACCATATATGTTTTTTGGGTTTGTATATACGAAGAAAATGGAGAAAGTATGTGAATGAATAAAAAAGTATATATATATATATATATAGGGTTAGAAAGTAGAAGAGAGTTTGAGTAAAGAAGAGCAGAACTTTGCAATCATATTTAATGAGATGTTTTAGTTACGGTTGATCAATAAACCGAAGAAAGAGTTGTGAGAAGTCAAAGTGTAATAGTATAGTATAGATAGATAGAGATAAAGATGTATCTTGTACACATATTGGTAGTAGTGTTAGCTTTCAATGTTGTAGATACAGAAAAGAGATATATAGAGAGTAGTAGATGGAGTATAGGTAAAGAGTAGAGAGATTTATAGAAGAAAAGAAGAGAGAGAGAGAAACTTACCTAGTATTATATACAATTTCAGGGACTTCCATTCGACCCGACTTTGAATGAATGTCTGATACAATTCCACTGTCTGGAGTCACATCATGGCTTGATTCACTAGAACAGTATGGTGGAGGGTTTCCATTTCCAGGAGGACCAGGTAGATAATTTGAATTGCTACCTACTACTGGAGTACCCAACTGAAGGACAAAGTTTCTTCCTGCTGGATGAGTACTTGTTGGAGTGGTTAAAGCGGTTGAAGGATTTGAAGCAGCTGCAGCTGCATATCTTATTCTATCTATTGTACGAGCTAAATCTGTTCGTCCTGCTGTCAATCCATTTCCACCATGATGGTGAAGACTATGTGGATGAAAACTAAAATGAGCACCACCTGCTCTTCCTCCACCACCACTTAAATTCGGAATGGAACCAATTTGATCTATTGACACAAAAAAGTATTATTAGTTGTGTGATACTACTACATCACTACATATAATATAACTAATAGGATATTAGAATTACATTTGACTATATTTTCTTTTCATTTCAGAGAGATATGATGATGATATGTTACAAAAAGAAAGTTAATCAAACTTTTCATCTTGTACGTAGGACATGACTAAAAAGAACTAATAAGACTATGTACTTTGTATGCTTTCTACTCATCGTCTCGTACACTTATATATATATATATATATACTAAGTAAAGAGTTTATGAAAAAAAACCTTATTAGCTTTTTCCTTATATATAATATATAGTTTTTATAGAGCACACTTCTTACCCATTGTATTATGAGGCTGATTTCTTGGTCTGGAAGTGTCGTAAATGGAATCAATGGTTTTTGTTAAGTCTCTTGAAATGGAGTAGATATAGTCTCTTGGAGCAGAAAGTAGAACCCTGTCTGAGCCACTATGATTTGATCCTGCTGATGATGATCCAGCATTCACCATTGATGAGGCTATTTTCACACTTTCCAGACTAGCATAAATGTTACTCGTTTCTCTCTCATCAACTAAACTTTTACTATTGTTGTTACTACTATGCATTCCTCGATTTCCTCCACCTCCTCCACTACATAGTAGAGCACTATCATGATTTACTTCATGTGAACGGGAAACAGCAGGTGTTCCAAAAACTACTTTGGTTACTAAAAGACTTGCTGGTGCGGGATCTGGCAGTCGTAATTCTTGTGGATATCCATCAACTGGTGTTCCAGGAAGAGATTGCGATGGTCCTCCTCCTAGTCCTAGTCGAAGTGGTACTCTACCAACACTGGAGCGATACTCTCCCAATCTTTCACCTAAAAAGAAAAAAAACATAATATAAACTTTTATTTCACATTTCGTTCAGCTTTGTTGGATAATACTTTAATAAATACATTTAGCTAAGTTAGATAGACTTATATATAGTAGTTGAATCTTTCCCACATCATATAGTATAAAGTCTTTTCCTTGTTGTTGTTGTCATCAAGTCATTAAACATTCATACAACGTAGTTGGTAGCTTGCTCTTTTTTTACTTTTCTCAGATGATGATTACTATATTTCTCACGTAGTACTTCTACTATTACATATTGTTGCTACTTTGTAGAAAAAGGAATGTAGTAGTGTAGTAAAAAAAACTTTCTATATATGAGAGAGAGAGAGAGCAACAATGACAACAAGTTGATTTTTTTACACACCAAAAAGTTTTCACAAAATGATTCCTAATCCTTTTTTCAGACTTTTTTTATATCTTTTTCTCTCTCTCTCTCTGTCCATGCTCTCTCTTACTTTCACTCTTTAATACAACAACAACAAGGACGACAAGAATGTATAGTATGTATACATGTTCCATTTCTTTGTCCAGATATATTAGATTTTCTCTCTTTTTTTGCTCTTTGGTGTAAAAGGAAACTTTTTTCTCAAGTTACTAACCTGCAAGAGCCCTTTCTCCAAAAGTCTTTCCTCGTAGTGATGAGCGACCCTCTGTCGGTCCAAGCATCATCACATCAGCTCGTGAATTGGAACTGAAACAAGATTAGATATAAAAAAGAAACATAAAAACTCAACTGTCAACAATGCCAGCACAGTACACAGTTAGATATATACTATATGACACACAAAAAATTTGACTTTTTCTTTTAGTAAAATGTAAAGATTTATAACTTACTACAGAATTAACATAAAAGATTGAAACTTTTACACAAATAGTACTAGTATTT
>VCNE01009747.1:0-11922 GCA_009869805.1 Oncopodura yosiiana
GAATGGAGAAGTCTTACGACGTGGTCCACTTCCTTTTTTTCTTGTCACAATTTTTCTTTTTTGTACATTGTACACTGTTTTTTTAGTAACTTTCAACTTTTTAGAAATTCTATTAGCACTCACTCCAAGTCTTTTGGCCTCTTGTCGAGAGAAATTCTTGCTCTTCATTTTGAGGTATTGATCATTTAATTTGATCACTGATAACTGAAGAAAATAAAAATTTCATAACTCGAACTCAAAAGTCAAATTTTTTTTGTGCCATATAGTATATATATATATAAATATTTTTAAAAAATGTTTTGTTTTATTCTTTTATATATATAGTGTTCTCAATTTATTCCAAATATGTTCCTCAACCAGTTGAAATTAAAACATCAAGTGTATATGATTTCTATGATATTTTGGAGGAAATTGGTACTGGAGCATTTGGTGTTGTACATCGTTGTCGTGAGAAAAAGACGTAATAATAACAATATTTTTTTTATATTTATTTTTATAAAATTATGTGTTGTGTCTATTAATAGTAATACTTTTTTTGTAGTGGTCATATCTTTGCAGCCAAATTTATACCTGTTACTCATTCCCTAGAAAAGGAATTAATTCGTCGTGAAATTGATATTATGAATCAATTACATCATACAAAATTAATCAATCTTCATGATGCATTTGAAGATGATGATGAAATGGTTTTAATTTATGAATTTTTATCTGGTGGTGAACTATTCGAACGTATAACTGCAGAAGGATATCAAATGTCTGAAGGTTAGAATCTAAAACGCGCGATAAAGTTTTGACTGCAGCGAAACTTACATTTTTCTCGTATCACAAAGAAAGTCTAGAAAGCCGGTGCTCTCCCTTAACTAGTCGAATTATTATTTAATTTGTTAATTGTTCGTTATTAATTAGTATGTCTAAAAGAAGACGCATTAGTTCTGGTAGTGAGTCAGATAGTGATTCAACAGTGACTTTTGAAAATTTTATTGATAATGTGTGTAGTGCAATAGCATCTGGGGTAAGAAATATTTCTATTTTCGTATGCAAATTTTACAATTTGCTGCTGTTGGCTTTTATTTATAAAAAAGTATTAATTTTTTTGCACTTTGTGCTTTTGCTTGCTTTTTGATTATAGTGTAAAGCCCTTATATGTAATGGTATTGCTGGTAAATTGGAATCCAAATCATATTTAAAACCAATGTTGACTCGCTTAGCAAAAGATGCTGAAAACAAAGAATCTGAGCTTTTTTCTAATAATACAATTAAAAGTGTATGCTTTTATTATTAAACTTTTTAAAATGAAATGAATCTAAATTTTTATTTTTTTTTGTACAGATTGATGCAAGTCTTCATTTCAAACAGATAGTGAACTCCTACATGAAAGACACTGAATTTGAAATAGATGATTTGAGAGCATATTATGATCCAAGTATTGGTGTTAAGAAATCTTATAATGTTGACTCTTCGGATGAAGAAAATGATGATAGTGGAGTTACATCAAGAGTAGATGACAATATCGTAGATGATGTAAGTATTACTTTATTTAAATATTCTTATAAGTTGTAAATATTTAAATAAATTAGCTATTTATTTAAATAAATAGAAATCCTGTGATGATTTCAGTGTGATTGAAGATGATGAATTTGAGCCAGTAGCTGCATCAACTCCTATGAAATGTGATTCAAAACAAGGTAACATTATTTAATTTGTTAACAAATTAACATTATTCAATTTGTTAACAAGTGAACATTATGTAAATTTTTCTTTTTATAGATTATGATTGTACTATGAAGTGTAAACAGAACAAATTTACCTGTCGAGCAGAATCAGCCTGTCAAGAACTCAACACTTTCATGTTTTCAAGTGAAGAAAGAGAAAAGACTATTAGGAAAATTAAAAGTGAACGTGACGCAGTACACATGATGCAACAATTATTGAAAGCTCAGGAGATATTAGGACTTTTACCACCATTGAAAATTCCTCCTCATAAAGTTACAAATGGAGCCTACACACTTACATTTATTAAAGGAGCAGGAAAGCCTTACAAAAGAATTTATGAAGGGAAATTGGGTCACATTTCAATTTATAGTAAGTAAAAATCATATTTATTCATATTACCAAAGGACTAATATGTATTGTTTACTATTTATAGATCTCATTGACATATTAGGTGATGGAAAAGAAATTGTTGAAAATAAGCCAAAATCTAAGAGTAAAGCTGTATATCCTATTCCAAAGTTTACTACTACTACTGGTAATTAAAATGATTCATATATTGTTGACAAATAAATAATTTTTGTTTATTTCTTATAGATACGAGCAAAGATTGGACTCGTGTGTCAACATCATCTTCTCATAGTAAAAATACTTGCTCCTCTCCAGAAGCATGTAAAGCTCTCAATAATTTTTTGGAAAACAAAAGTCAAAGTAAATTGGAAATTAAAGGTGAAGGATTAGGAAAAGGCCCATCATTGCATTTCTTCAAAACAATATTGTCAGCCAAAATTAAAGGAATCCATATTTCTGCCTCATCTAATGGGAAGAAATCAGTTGAAGGCATAAACTCAAGTCAACAATTTTATTCTGTTAATATAAATAAAATTGAAATTAAAGATTCCACAGAAATTCCACCTTTATCACCATATAATTCACAAGTTCCTGCGGGTAATTTACTATTAATTTATTATTTTCATTGTAATTCATAATAACTTAATCTTATAATTTCCTTTCTTGTATTTTTTTAGAATTGGAACAATATATTAATGCTTTTGGTGGATTTGAGTACACTCGTCGAGGTACATACTCATGTGGACAAATTGATTGTGCAAGCATGCACTGTCCAACTCAAGTTCCAGAAATTACAATTAAAGGAGAAAAAGTTCAAGTTGAAGGTCACTTCAGCTGCTTCACCAAAGGAATCAACTACCATCTTGGCTGCAAACTTCATCCTGAAGTCAACTATTTTGGCAAAACCATTAATTCAATGTATAAAGATGGTGGCAGAAATACTGCCACAAGAGAATTAACTTTTGGAGTTCCTCATCCTTCTCCTAATCCTACTTTACTACAAAACCATTTCGCTCTTCCTGGTCATGAGAGACAGCATCTAAACTTTACTATTATTTGCCAATCTAATGACAATGACGAGTTGGAAAGGAAAGAGATGGAGTTGATTGAGAGATACAGAACAACAATTGCTGCAGAAGGAGGATTGAACACAGTTCATGGCACAGGAGTTTATAGTAAGTTCAATTTATATAGTTTTATTATGTAATTCCTAATATCTTTTATTTGGTTTTTATAGAGAAGCAAGAGGCTAGAACATCATCATCAAAATAAATAAAAATTACATATATTATTTTGTGTTTTATTAGTATATAGTGTATTGGTAAATAAAGTGAATATGAATTGAAATAAAACAGTAGAAATCTAACTCAATTCGAAGTAAACTAAACTGGTGTGTGTTTCTTCTTCTTCAGCTGAAGTTATTAATTATATGAGACAAATATGTGAAGGAGTTAAACATATGCATGAAAGAAATATTATTCATTTGGATATCAAACCTGAAAATATTATGTGTCAAACCAAATCTAGTACAAATGTTAAACTTATTGATTTTGGTTTGGCTGCTCGATTGGATCCTAATGAAGTTGTAAGAATTTCAACAGGAACAGCAGAATTTGCAGCACCAGAAATTGTTGAGCGAGAACCTGTTGGATTTTATACTGACATGTGGGCTGTTGGAGTTTTGGCTTATGTTTTGTATGTATTATTATTATTTAATTTAAAAAATATATAAAAATTCATTATCATATATTATATGGACACTTTTTAGACTTTCTGGCTTGTCACCATTTGCTGGAGAAAATGATATTGAAACTTTAAAGAATGTAAAAGCTTGTGATTGGGATTTTGATGAGGAAGCTTTTGCTATTGTTTCTGAAGAAGGCAAAGATTTTATTAAACATCTCTTGGTTAAAAATAAAGAGTAAGTTTTTGTTTCTTCAAAAGGAGAAATAAATATGCATTAAAAATTAATCATATTATTTCTTCTTCTTTTTATTCTCTGTCTCTCTCTCTTTCTCTTTTCTAACTTATTTAGGAAACGAATGACAGCACAAGAATGTTTAGCTCATGCTTGGCTAACTGGTGATCATTCTGGTCGTGTACAACCAATTGATAGTGGCAGATTTATTGCTCTTCGTGATCGTATTAGAGCCAAATATCCATTCTGGGATGACTGCTTATTACCTTTGGGTCATCTAGCTGAATATTCATCATTACGACAATTACATATGGAAAAATATAGAATACATGAAACATACTTTGATCGTAGACAGGCAGCTCCTCGTTTTGTAATTAAACCTCGTAGTACATTTGCTTATGAAGGTCAAAGCTGCAAGTTTACTTGCCGTGTTATAGCAATAGCAGCTCCAACATTAACTTGGTATCATAATAATAGTGAATTAAGACAAAGTGTGAAATACATGAAACGTTATCAAGGAGAAGATTATACTTTTGTTATTAATCGAGTCAAACTTCAAGATAGAGGAGAATATGTTATTAGGGCAGAAAATCATTATGGCTATAGAGAAGAAGTTGTCTTCCTTAATGTACAACGTAAGTATATTACATATATTGTATATTATTTTTTGTATTTACAATTTGATATTTATTTTTAATGTATTATAAATAATACAGCTATGCCCAAAGAAGTTCCAGCATATAGACCAGAAAAAGAACCTGTGAGACGACGTAAACCATTAGAATATACAAGATGGCAAGAAGAAAGAGACTCATCACCATTGTTTACTTTCCATTTGAGACCTCGAGTTGTCCAGTATCATCATCCATCTTGTAAACTTTTATGTTGTCTAAGTGGCAAACCAACTCCAACAGTAAGATACATAAATATATTTTGATTAATATGATCTTTCTTTCTAAAAAAACAAACAAAAGTTGTAATTATATAATTAATCGAATTATTTAAGGTAAAATGGTACAAAGGAACAAGAGAATTGAGTCGTCATGAATATACAATGACTCATGCTGATGGTGTAGTTACAATGGAAATCCTTGACTGTAAACCAGAAGACTCTGGAAAATACCGTTGCGTAGCATCAAATTCTTTGGGAACTGATGAAACCGTTTGTGTAGTGATTGTAGAAGGTGACGAATGGCATTCATATATTTAAAAAAAATCATCAAAACTTTCTCAATCACAAACAAAAGCACATAACATATACACACATATAAGACAATCACACTTTCACCAGCACAGCTTTTTTATATATATAATTACATGTATTCCAAGTGTAAATTTAAATGTGTTGTTTAAAAGCACTGTTATGACATCATTATTGTAAATATGCTCTAATTGCTAAAAATCTATCAAATCAGAGGTCAGGACAGATTTAAGAAAAAATAAGCAGTAATACTACATAGTTATTTTTTACATAAAAATAAGTAAAAAAATGCTTTGAATGATCTGAGCTGTACAGGTATTTTAACTGTTATTTTAGAAATACAATAGTGAAATCAGAATAGGTAATTTACATCTTCTCCGTTTGTTTGGTTTGCATCGTTTTTGTTCTCATATATATATGAGAATCAACTACTTTACTACCTTTAAAGAATATCAACTGCCATTTAAGATTCCTTTATGTATATAATTCAGCTTTTCAGTCTCACTTGTACATATAAATGTATCTGATTGTTTATGGAGTTTTTTGTTTGTTTAACTTTCGATTCTTTTTTTCAGTTTAGAATTTAGAAGATTCTAGGTTCAGATCAGATAAATTTGCTTTTACTACACAATTGGCACAAAATATATAAATTATATATGCACATATTATAAATTAATAATTACATTGACAAATGTCACACATAAATGCTAAACTGCTGCTGCTGCCATTGCTTTTTGTTCTTGTGTTAATTTTAGCATTTTATTCAATCTTTGAGTTTTCTGTCTCATTCTCTACTTGACACAAAACATATACTACATACATATACTATATTATTCTTAAAAGCTACTGTTTGCAAAATATGGATAAATGTCTTATATTTATTCTGCTATTATATATCACACTTATACTATCTACAAAAAAAAACTTTTATCTTTTATTCAACTCCTTTATTTTGTTGTTCTCTGTTTAATTGTTTTGTTTCCTTATTCTGTTTTTTTTTGTTCTGTTGTTCTTATTATTCAACAAAAAATGAAGAAGACATATACTGAGTTTACTCTGTTATGTTGTTGATTGATGTTGTTGTAAATATGCTAGTTGTTGCTGCATTACTACGATCGATAACCCGACGATAATCGAATGTCGACAAGTTATTTACTTATATTATAATTATTATTACATAATTAGCTAAATAGTGGCAGATTGTTGTTGTTGTGAAATGAAGAATGAGAAAAAGCACTTATATGTATGATATATATGAAATTAAATGCCAATTATTGCTATCGGTGATGACAAAACAACCTGCCTAAAATTTAACTATACCTATATACTCTACTGCTAGAACTTTTACTGATGATGATGAGAATGTTAAAATAATAAAACCCTTCTGCCGATATATCTGTTGTTAAAAAAGAACGAACAAAATGTGTATTTTGGTTGCTTTGATTATTATGATTTCTTAGTATGAGTGCTGATAATATATGATGCTACTATTCTTTTTTCAGTGCTTATATTATTTATTTCTCTGTACATATGAAACTACGTACAAAAACACGTTTGGTGTTAAATCAATTCATGAAAGAACATTATATATGTATATATCTTGGAAAATGCACGTGAAAAACCATACTGTTAAATACAACTACATTTGCTATACTTATAATAATATTTTATCTCCTGCTGCTAATTCTATTCTTCGCTGTGTCTGCATTTCTGCCCTATAGTCACTTTTTTTACAAATTTTTGCACTCAATTTTGTTGATTTTTTTTGCGTTGAGAGTCTTTTTGAGTGATAATTTTATATTTATATATGTAGAAATTGATTACTATTTTTGTATTTTGCTATAAATTTTAAAATTAGGTAAACTCCGACAGAACAATACTTCTACATACTTATATTATATAGTATGTACTATGATGTTCCACTTAGATTTTTGTTGTCTTTTTTGTTATTTTTGTCCTGACTCTATCTATTCATAACGCGAATGCTACTCAAGTGGCCTATGTGCTTGCATTTTAAATTTTTCCATCATCAGCAAAATTTTCTATTGATGAATGAATTGCTAGCATATAATCAAATTGCATGGCGAAATAATATTGAGCCGAAAGAAAAAAAGCGTCTTCTTGCTATTTTGCATTGCCTCTATGCAAAAATGGTGTAACAGCACCACACAACCACAGGACTTTCGTATATATTATTTCCCATCACACGGGGCCAATCATAATTAAGATATTACACACGTTACAAAAAAACACAAACACAACTCTTTGAGTGCATATCATTTTTTTCATACTATATACGGCATATTATTAGTTTATTTAAAAATGTATATGTAGTTGACAAACGGTTGTGATCTCTTTTTTATGATAATCACTTACTCATCTTCTTCTCTTCTGTTCTCTCTCTCTCTATCTATCTTCCTATTCTCTTCTCTATCTTTCTATATGTGTGTCAATAGGAGCATCATCTACTCCTGAGCAAACCCAACTTGCTCATAATTTACTTTACTCTGGAGGTAACTCATATTTTTTAACTATTTGTTTGTAAATACGTTTTATTTCATTTATTTTCCCTTTATACAAAGTGCTTACTACTCTATTATTTAGTTAGTTCAACTAAACATACTATATAATAAACTAATCAGTTACTCAATGACTAAAATGAATGAATATGTATATATAACCATTATTTTACATGTTCAGAATTTCAAGTATTCTTATGCTTATTTGCTTTATTTTGTATCTATTTCAAAACTAATTTTTTATTTCATCTGTGCGGAAAAGGGACACCAAAACACAGAGATAGTACACTGAGTGAGTGCTCACCATTATTTCTATAAGTACACACCAAACCTTATTATTACCATTATTGTTATATAAATACCATACCAAATTATCATTGTAAAAACGACTATACGTGAGACATGACATCTCACTGAATGAGTTTTACTTTTAAGAATTTACACCTTGTGTACCATTTGAGTGAACATCAAAAAATTTAGTAATTATAGAGAGTTGTATGTGATATTTTTTGAAAGATTTATTTTTTTTTTTACAAATGGTTTTTGTTTTTATGAAGATTTTGATATTTAACTGAAACAAACAGAGCTTGATTGGGAAATAATTAATTTATATATATAGATCGAAGGTATATGCCAGAAAGTCAGAGTCATAAAGAAGCTGTGACAGCACCTAAATCAACACCTAAAGAGCCACCCAGGTCAACTGGGTCAACATATGGAAGTCAAAAGGCAAGCTTTGAAATAACTAGCAATAAGTAGAGTGATACATGGAATCTTTTTGAATTTTCTTTTAGGCTGCAGCAACTATTGGCATAGGAAATGCAACTGATGACGTTAGTGCCAAAGCTGCTGCAAAAGTACCTCGAACACCAAAGCCATACGGTAAAAATTTAGATGCAACTGGATCTCCTTCAAGATCTCGGTCAACAACAAAAGAACTTGAGTGTAAATAATAAGTTTATTATTTTAATGATAGAAAAAGATGCAATCTTAATTTTTATATCAAATTTTACTCATATTGTATACATTTTTGTATGTAGTACCATCAGACGATCAAATGTCACCTCCAGGTATGAAAAAAGACTCATTGTTATATATCAATTATATATATATTGTAAATATTAATTTTTCTGATAATTTATAGGCGTAGCACTTGCTCTTCCAGGCTCACTATCTGTCAAGGGTAAGACTTTTCCTAGCTATATAATATATGACAAAATAATAATGAAACTCATGTGCCAAAAGATGGTGAAGCATTGGAAATCAAGTGTGAGTTCAAAGGTGATCCTGAGCCACAGGTATATTATACATATATATATGAGGAAGTCTTTGGAATATCTGTAAGTCACCGACGGAGTAATTTTTGATTAAATTCCAACTAGTACCAAATTTTAGAACTAATTTTTCTATAAATAAAACTGTATTCGGTTGTTTGATATGATCCACCTTAGGTGGTGGCGTATCAACGATGCGACCGATATGGGCAGTTAAGGCACATTCGTAGCTCGATGAGGAATTTGAGTTTCGAAATGAAACCAAAACTATTAAATAGCTAATTTTTTTCTCCATCTGGTAAAAATAGCCTGATTTTTTTCCATTAAATAATTTCATCAAAATTTAGTACTAGTTAGAATTTAATCAAAAATTACTCCGTCGGTGACCTACAGATATTCAAAAGACTTCCTCATATATGAGATATTCAAAAATTGATTCTATAATACTAAACTAACTGTCTTTATTCATTTCATATGCAATAATGAAACATGTAAAATTTCACAGGGTAAGCTTCTAGTTACTTTGTAGTTATTTAGTTATAACAATTCTATGAATTTTATAAAAAACAATTCAAATTTAGTGAGCTGGACAAAGAATGGTGAACCACTTGTTTCATCTGACGTCGTTGCCCTTAAATATCGAAATCGACTTGCGGTTTTGACAATACCTGAAGTATTCCCTGAAGATGAAGGCACATACGTTTGTACGGCGATAAATTCCTTAGGAAAAACTGACACACAATGCAAACTCAAAGTTTTGCGTAAGTTAAAATTTTAGTAAAAGTCGTCATATATAATTCTAACATCATTTCTTTTCGAAATATTTATTAGCTATGGAAGGAGCTGCTGCTGCAAAGGGCAAAAAGTCTGATGACAAACCACCAGTGATTGTTGAACATTTGTTATCTCAAGTAGTAAAAGATGGTGATGCCGTTGTTCTCACTGCAAAAGTCATAGGTAAATATATAATTAACCTTATATGTTCTCATTGCATTTAATTCTTTCTTATACACAATAATAGGAGCCGCAAAGTTTGACATTGTTTGGCTTCATAATGACAAGGAAATTAAGCCAAGTAAAGATTTTCAATATGAGGGAACAGGAGAAGTACGAACACTCAAGATAAGTGAAATCTTCCCAGGTAATAATAATACATATAAAATTGACAAAAAAATTAGTTACACTTGTTAAAAGAAACACTTCTGAATCTTTATTTATTTTGCAGAGGATGCTGGAAATTATACGTGTGAAGCATTTAATGATGCCGGGGAAGCATTTAGCACATGTTCTCTTGTAGTTGTTGGTATGTAAAATTAAATTAATCTTCAAAATACATATTAATATACATTTATTTTAATAATATAGTGCCAAATGAGGAACAAAAAACTCCAGCTTTCAAGACATTCCCACGCTCAGTCACCGTCAGAGAAGGAGAAACGGCGACAATCTCATGTGAAGTAGAAAAAGTGCCTCAATCAACTGACTGGTCAAAGGACGGAAAGGCTTTAGCTGAATCCACCAAAATCCATTTAAAGGCCGTTAGTAAAACCAAGTTCCAACTGGAGATTACCAACTGCGTGACAAATGACGTGGGTCAATATGCTTTCAAGGCTGTAGGAAAGAAAGGAGAGTCTTTAATTGCATTTACAATCAATGTTGTACCACCTGGCACTCCTCTTTAAGAATTGGATTAAATAAATTAAATTAGGAATTATTATTATTATTGTTATTATTATTATTATTACTTATAATTGTACTTAAACTTACTCAACTTTTCAACGACAACAAAAAATATTGTACTATAACAGAAACATATAAAAACCAAACAAAAACTTGTGTGTGTACTGAAATATGCGTGTTGTATATTGACTTTCAAGTTTTAGAATTATAATTTCAACTAGCTAAATATATTATTCAATACACTATATAGTATTTCTCTTTCTTTATTTTTAATCTTACTTACTTAAACTCCTTTTTAGCTCAATGTAGTCTATTAATATTAAAGCCTTTAAGAATTATGATTTCAAAAATTGTATCAAAATTTACACAGCTTACCACCTTATTATTACTCCTTTCTTCTTATATTATTAATACCATATATAGTGTATGTACATAGAGTATTCATGATTATGTTGATAAATATTATTAGTAGTAGCAAGAAAGAACATCTTCATTCATACGTAACGTACTCACTGCCTATTCTAATCTATAGCAAAATGATATACGAAATAAAAAGCCACAAAAGAGTGAATTTGAATGAAACAATGCTGTATGATAATGGTACTATAAACAAAAAATGTGAAATTGTATGTGTTAAGTACGGAGTATGTATATATATGAGTGATATATGAAGAATATTTAAATAAATGTGTGGTGAGATGCGACGAATAATATGTTAATTTAAAGTGTATAATTGAAAATAACAAAATCAGAAGTGGGTATAAAGAGAGATTTGTTGGTATTATACAATGATGCATCAAATGTAATTAATTCTGTAATACTTTGTTTTTGAGATGACACTATATGCATCAATTCAACCACGATAGATAGTTGGTATACATGTTTTGTGACATGAATTTTTGTGTACAAAAAGATGATCAATTTTTACCAGAAAGAAGAAAATGAGGTAAACGTAAACTTAAAGAGAAATATTAAAGAGAGAGTGATGAGTATATTATATATGGTATGGTTTAAAAAATATTTTACGGTAAAGATAACTATCTAATGTGTAAATATTACTTTATTACTACTACATTAAGTAAATAATAATGCGGTTCTATTTCAATTACAGTTCGAATTACGAAAAGTTTTTTCTAATAAGAATGAGATCACGACCAATAGCACAAAATTGACTATGAACATTTGGGGATAAAAAATTTCTTTAAGTTGAGCTAAGACACAATGTAAAAAAAACCAAACATCTCTCACCAAAAAGTCACATTATGTGTC